>LOEQ01007892.1:67537-88354 GCA_001685075.1 Bramus lutescens
TCCTAATTTTTGCTTGGCAATCTTGTCTACTTCCGATATCCAGGAGGATAACTACGTGTTTTTCTTTTTCTAACATACAGAAACCACTTTTATCTTTTACTCTCTCTGTCCTTCTGCCTTTTCCACATCATTATGTAGATTTTTTAGTACGCTGCCTTCTTAGTTTGTCTTCGTAGACTCAGAAATGCACATCTAAGACACTGTTCGCGCTAGCTGATAGAGCTGTGTCTATGGAACTTCACTGTCTAGGTCCAGCTAAGGAAAACAGACTCAGGTGCCTGAGAGAGTTGCTTTTGGAAGTAGGCATTATTAGTCTTTTTCCCTATTGAGAACGGCACATGGGGATGGGAAGGACATAATATTTATAACATAGTTACCATTTGAGATGCATTCAGAAACTTTTCTTGCATATGCATGGAAATAAAGTGCATGTATATGTACATATGTATGGAAGCATATGTGTATCATGTACACATGCATGTAGAGACATGAATTTGATGTTTGTTGTCTTCCTCTGTCACACTCTATTTCACAAGAGTATAATTTCTCTTTGAACCCAGAGCATAGCAACTGGATAGTCCAACTGGTTGTCTTCCTGTGGGAATCCTCTGTCTTTGCTCCTTGAGTTTGAAGATACAGGTAGCAGATGCACCTACACAGGTATTATGGGAGATCTGGGAAGCTGAACTCCAGTTCTCACACTTGCATGGCAAGAGCTTTATCCAGTCAGATTCCCAATCCCCTATTGGTTTTCCTGATGTTAGTCATCCTGATTAGCAGGGAATAAACTTGATCTCCAAAATAAATCAATAGATAAAATCAGGTAGTTCCAATTTGTACTTCTATGATAGCTAAGGATACCAAATATCTGTTTCACATACCATTTCATATAACCATTTACACACACACACACACACACACACACACATTGAGAACTGTCTGTCTGTTCAGTTCATTTACCCACTTATGGATTGAATGATTTAGAGCGTTCGTCTTTGAAATCTCTCTCTCTATGCTTGTGTATATGTTTGTATATATATATATATATATGTGTGTGTGTGTGTGTGTGTGTGTATGCTTTGTGTGATGTGTGCATGTTTGCATATGTGTGTCTTTGCATTCATGTACATACACCTGCTCTACATTATTTCCTAGAAGCAGAGTCTCTCGCTGAACCTATAACTATGCTGGCAGTCAGCAAGCACCACTGTACTCCATACAGTGCTAGGGTTGTGGTGTTTTATTGTAGGTGCTGGGAATTCAAATGTAAGTGTTCATGCTTATGTAGCAAGTACTCTTAACCGGAGTTCTTTGTGGATTCTAGTGACTAAGTCTCCATCAACATGTATGGTTGCCAATGACTTCTTACCATTTGGTTGACTGTTTCTCCACAGTCAGCTTCCTTGCTGTGCAAGAAGCCTTTTCATTTTACACAGCTTCACTTGTCAATTCTTACCATTATTTCCTGGGTTATTGGAGCCTTTTCAGCAAGTCTTTACTGATACTTGTGTTCCGACTCGTTTTCTCTTAACAGTTACATTAAGGTCTTTAATCTGTTTTAAATAGACAGATTCTTTTCATACAGTGATAGATCAGAGCCTAGTTTCATTCTTCTACAGGTGGATGCAGTTTTCCTAGCACTGTTTGTTAAAGAGGTCATCTTTTTTCTATTTATTTTTGTCATCACTGTTGAAAATTATGTGAGTTTATTTCTGGGGCCTTTTTATATTTCATTTTTCATAAAGTTTTTATTTTGCCACTAACATATTCTTCTGTAACTCTAGGTCTACAAACAATCTGTAGGCTTGAGAGGTGTTTTGGTATCTCTTTCAGTTTCTTCATTGTTTTTAAAGTTTTCATTGTAAAGGTCCTTTATTTCGTTGTTTAGGCTTATTTAAGATTTAAATTATTGTAAATGGGAATATTTCTCCAATTTCTTTCTTATAAGTTTGGTGTTTAGAAAAGTTACTAATGTTTATATGTAGATTTTGTAATTTGCTATTTTACTGTGTTCATCAGACCTAAGAGTTTTCTGGTTGAGACTATTGTTATCTTTCAGTATATTATCACATTATCTTCTTTTCCCGTTTCTGTCATTTTGTATTTCTTAGCTCTAGCTACAATTTCAAACATTATATTAGGTGACTAGAAAGTGGATACCATTGTCTCAGTCTTGATTTTAGACTTAACACATTCATTTTTCCTAGTATAATGTTGGAAGAGACAGCACTTTAGGAATTGTTATGTTAGGTAATGTTCTTTTATTCAATCCTAGTTTTCATTGCTATGATAAAGTACTGACCAAAACCAACTTGATGGAGAAAAGAGTTTATCTGGATTATACTTCCATGTCACTGATGTGGGATGTCCTTCTTTATATGTTGCTTTTATTGGTCAATGAAAAAAGATGTTTTGGCCAATGGACAGGTAGACTATAACTAGGTGGGGAATCTGAAAGAAGAGACCGAGAAGGAAGACAGAATGAGAAGATGCCATGTAGCTGCTGAAGGAGTAACATGTCTCACTGGTAAGCCACAACCTTGTGGCAATACACAGATTAATAGAAATTGGCACATTCAATAATTAGAGCTAGCCAGTAAGAAGCCTAAGACATTGGTCAGGCAATTGTGACTGATAATAAGTCTTAGAGTGGTTATTTCATAAGCAGCTGTAGGAGCTAGTGAGCGGGATCTGGAGAGAAACCGGCCCAGGGGGCCAGCAGACAGAGAGTACTGATAGTTACATTTCACAGTCCAAATTTAAGGGACATCAGGACAGGAACCCAATCAGGAACAGAAGCAGAGACCATGGAAGAATGCTGCTTACTGGCTTCCTCATTTGCTTCCTTATACAACCCAGGCCTTACCTAGAGGTAGCACTACCCACAGTGGGCGGGCCCTCCCACACCAATCATCAATCAAGAAAATGCCTGAAATACTTGCTTATGGGCCAATCTAATGGAGGCATTTTTTTTTACTTTTCCTAGATGACTCTAGAGAATTTAATTTGCATTAAGTTGATAAAATTAAAAGACAAGCAAACTAACAAATACAAAAACCAACTAGCACATATTCCTAGTATCATGTGTCATAAAGGGATATTGAACATTGTCACAGGTCTTTTCTGCATCCATTTGAGATAATAATGTGATTTCAATAATAAATATATGTATTGCTTTATTACAATTACTGATTTGCATATATTGAAACATCCTTGCATCCTTGAGATGAAGCTAATTTAGTCATGGTATATGAATTTTTAAATGTGTTGCCAAATTTGACTTAAAAGTATTTTGTTGAGAATTTTGAATCTACATTCATCAGGAAATTGATCTATATGCTTCTTTTTCATTCATCATTTGTTAATTATTTTAGAAATTCATAGAGCTAGTTTGGTAGTGTTCCTTCCTTCTCAATTGTGTGGGACTTTCTTTAAATTAAAATTGTATATATATACATATATATATATACACACACACATTAGAATTTCATACATGAGTACTATATTTATATCATTTCCACTGTCTTTTTTCTCTCACTCCAATTGCTCCCAGGTCTTCTCTCTCTAATTCATGAACTTTTCTTTAACAATTTCTATAGACATATATGTAAATACACATCTAAATACATCCACAGTCACACATCCTGCTGAGTCCAGTTAATGTTGCTTGTATATGTATGTTTATGACTGACCACTTGGGATTGGAAAACCTGTCAGGGGGCTCATCCTTTGAGAAGATGGATTCTCTTTCCTCAGCAACCATTGACTGCCTGTAGCTCTTCATTCAGGGATGGGACCTTGTGAGACTTCTCCCACCCATGTTGACATGTAGTGAGGGTCTTTTTTAGGTGACCATATACTTGAGATTTCACTGGTGAAGCTTTCCTATCATTTGTAGATAACATGGTGTCCCAATAGACCACATGGTCCTCTGTCCCTTACAGTCTCCATGCCCCCGCTACCGCAGTGTTTCCTGACCCCAGTCTAGGGCTTGTATTCCATATTTACCAGTTGGGTTGATGCCTACATCTGTCTATTAGTCTCTGCACTTAGCCAGCCGCGGATTTCTCTGATAGCCTTTGTCTGTTGCAAAAGCAAGTTTGTTTCATGGGGAAGGGAGGAGCACCTTTTAACTTTGGTATTTCCAACCTCTTGTTCTAATGATAGAGGAGGAATTTTCACAACAGGCAAGGGTGAATTTCCAACAGAGCTGGCCTTTGTACTCCTGAAGGCGCTGACTTGGCTCTGCCCTGGGTCTAGTCTCACACCTGTAAAGATGCTGATTCTACATACAGGGGCTAAGGAATTTATCTCTCAGAGGATTGTGAGGAGTAAGGGAAGTGGAAGCCAAGGACACAACTAAGAATCCAACAGTGGCACTCAGTGATGCCAACATTAAGTTAGATGAGCTAATACACTGACCTGAGAATATGCACTTCAAGGGAAACAATCTTGCTTGCTACTCTCTATGACCCTGTTAGGGTAAGGAATTTGAACTAATACAAGCCCAAACCACACTGGGCTCTTTCTACAGAAGCCTGGATGCACCTTTTCTTCCAAATGGTGCTGTGACATTTGATAGGCATGAAGCTATTCCCACTTGTCTTTTTGAGAATAAAATACAGTCCTAGGAAATGATTTCTTTGTTGTTCTAAAGGTCATGGGGACCTTGGTCTTCTCTTTGACGGTAAATAAACATGAGTGCTTTGCAGAAGCTGGTACATTTAGATGTTTCATAAGCCTAATGGAGCAATCTGAAATTGTACCTTTCATGCCTTGTTTATCTCACATTTAAACATATTCTAAAAACAAAGGGAAAGTTGGCTTCTGTTGACAGCTGTGTCATTTTAAGACTTCTGCCAATGAGAGTCCTTCCAGCCACCAGCAAGTGGCTCCTTTTAGCTTACATTTCAAACTAATGGCAGGAGTAGGTACTAAACATTGGGTAACTATTCGGGGAATTTTGAAGATTATTAAGTCCTGAATAACTCATGCTTTCCCACCAAGCTTTTCTCAGCAGTTGAATATATCTGGATCTTATTCTGGGTTTTCGTTCTTTTTTTAGCTTCCTGAAATGACTCATGTTCAAACACAACGACCCTGGATGACGTTTCTCCTGCAGAACGTTGGATTGATCCTAGGCTGGCTTTCCCTTTTGCTCTTAGCTGCATATGAACAGAATATTAGAATATAAGTTAAGCTGCTTCAATGTCTTCCAAAATTATATCTCATTTCTTATGTGTTCTCTATGCTGATTACTAAATTCAGTATTTTTGTTTTAGGCAAAGTGTATTTTATCTTAACTTATTAATTACACATTGTAATAGTTTTTAGAAATATATAAAGGTAAATCTGTCTTGCACTGAAATGTTTACTTTTGTTTCTGACCCTGTGATGAACCATAGTAGTGGTCAATGTTGTTTGTAAATTCTGAATTCTAGTCAACTGTAAAAAATGTTGTTTCCCTAAAAAGAATGCTTGTTTGTTTGTTGTGTTTGAAACAGACAGGTGCCTGTTGGTATAAAAATCAGCTGCAACAGTTTTGTGGGTTTTTAATGTTAACACTACATTTGTTTTCTATATGATCTATAAACCATAAACAAATAGGGTAATAGAAGTATAATAACATCTAGTTTGAAAGTGGTGGTTTCAAGCACCTTCTGTTACTTTATATACAGATCCTCTCTTCCAAGCTGGTATAGCCTGGTCACCTGGAAGAATAAAGCCCTGCTTAAGCACTATATATGAATAGACAACTTGAGAATCCCAAAAGATATGTCAGAGTATCTGTCTGTCCCTCTGTAAATGTCAGCACGTCTGTCCTAGGCAAGAAGAAGTGGTGATGCTCCCAGATTAGTAAGGTATCAAAGAATCAGGCAGGAATCTAATGACTCAGCTCTCATAGATTTTATAACAGGCTCTGTCTCTGTGTCTCTGTCTCTGTCTCTCTGTCTCTCTCTCTGTGTCTGTGTGTGTGCGATCTTACTAATATGATATGCTCGCATTATTTCGGGGGTCACTTTAAATGGGAAATCAGCAAGTGAATTCATGAACAAGGAATATTACTGGTAACCTAGAATATTACTAAAAGAGAAAACAACCCCAGATTTGATCATTTTGTCCCTTGGAAAATGTATGCCTACTATTTTCCTTTGTTTTTAATGATGGTCCCTGACAAGGGAAAGGTCATTTGCTCTGACTGTTACTCACAGCACTCAGTTACGTATCTCTCCCACCTCTTACTTGCCAGCTGGTAAACGTTCTTCGTCATTCCCCAACCCAAACATAATCTTTTAAAGCTACTTTGCTTTGATCTCAAAATGAAGTGGACCTCTCTAGCTCTCTTTCGTGCTTGCTTAGAGACTTTGGGCCATTATGTATGAGAACTCAGTGTACACCAGAAACAGCTAAAGCCTTAACTACAGAGAGAAGAAATGGCTGATTTCATCAGAACCTCTGACTCTGTGGTTCTGAGAGAGTCCTGAGATCTTTACTGAGAACTTTAAAGTATTGTTAAGGCAGCTGGCTATGGCCAGACTCTGAATGCCACTGATGAAAGAAGTCAATAGGCCTGGCTTTGAGAAAAAACAAAGCACAGGTCTGTGACCCAAGAGCTGTGTGGTTTTGACTATGTTGATTAACACTTCTGTACTTTGATATTTTTCCTGAGAGGAAAGTAGACTTGACACATAGAGCTTCAGCCTTCTGATTGCATAGAGTAAGCTAAACTGAACAAACTCTCCCTTTGTCCAGGCCATCCTGGAGTAGAGGTTGCATACAAGAAGTACCAGACACTATCTGTGTTTGTGTTTCAATGCCCAGGTTCTGGTTTTGACATTTAGCCATCATTAATGCTAACTTAATTGGAATAGCTCTGATGGATGACTGTGGCTCTCGTTCAAGGTTAGATAAGTCTTGGCTAAATTAACATTTGACCTGTGAGCTGTGTACTCTACAACCTTCAAATTAGAGCGATTTTGATACCAGTGGAGCTGGGAATGGTGCGCAGAGGGCCTTGGATGGAGCCAGCTCTCAGGACACATTCCAAGTGCTTTGAAAGCTTGTCACTTGTGTTCTCTGATAGAAAGCAGAAATCTAACCACTCAGAGGGCAGTGGATAGTGGGATAGTAGCTTCCGCGGGCATCTTTTGGGGTTCTCCCTTTCTCTCCTTCACCTTATCATTGATTTGTTGATAATCAAAATTGTGTTCCAGACAGCATACCCCCAGTAATCTCAGAATTGCTAAGTGGGGTCAGGGAGATGACTAAGTGGAAAAGGCATTTGCTACATGAGCCTGACAACCTGAATTGGATCCCAAATCGCACATGAAAGGCCAGGAACGGTGGCATGCATCTGTAATCTCAGCCCCGACACAGCAAGATAGGAGACAGAGACAGGAGAACTGATCAAGCATTCATGAGCCATCCAACCTGGAGTGACAGATGAGTGAGACCTGCCTTCAAAGCAAGTGGAAGAAAAACAATTCCTAAAATTTGTGTTCTGGTTTCCTTATGTGTAGTGTGGCAACTGTGTGCTAATATTCACACTCACTTTTTACTTTATTAAAATGTTTCTATTACCCAAAATTGAGTGATAATAATAAAAATATGATGACAATTCTGTGCCCTTTGAAAATGAATTGAATCTAAATTTGGGGCGGGCTGACAGTAGTTTCTCTTCAAGCTAAACTGTATTTTCCTTAAAAGCAGATATTTCAATAATGTTAGAGTGTCTGTTTCCTAGGACTCAATTTAGGTTTCTACTGTAAGTGTGCTCAGAGATTCATTTATTTCTTCTTCCTCCTCCTTTTCTTCTTTTTTCTTAAATCACTGAACTAGAAATGTTGCTGGAGAAAATTCTGAGTGGACCATGCAGTTTTCTTATTTAAGCATCTATCATCTACTGACAGGTCTGTTTTTAGAGACAGAGGAATTGGCCCGTGTGCTGTGATGCTGTCTGGGAAAAATGGCTTCCTCACTATTGAAGGGTGAACAGTCCCAGAGTCGTAGGCAAATGTTTCTGTGAACAGGGCCACTCCCAACTCCTCTGCCCTCTTCTGCCCTCTTGTATCTCAAGACACAGCACAGTTACGTTGTTTCCTCTTTGAAGATAAAGGTCATGGTTACAGGATGCTAATTGCTAGGGTTATTTGGGGCTCATCAGTTGAATCACTAAGAATTCAGGTGTCAAAGTTAGATTTAGGTTCAAATCCTAGACATACAACAATTTTTTTCCATAAAATAATGTTATGGTGACATCATATAGAATATTGCTTGTGAAATATTTTGCTCAGAGCCTGAAAAATATTAATAATAATAACAGGTATTAAACACCTCTCCTCCTTGATATTTTGTTTTCTGATAGTTTCTACTCTTTCTCAATTTTGTACCCTTCATTAAGAAAGTTGGGGTTTTTTTGTTGGTGGTGGTGTAGAATGGGGATTAAACATTTCTATACACCTGTGCTCCTCGGCTTGAGGCTCCACAGTAGAGAGCTTGTTTGCTTAGCATACTGAAGGCCTTAAATTCAATTCTCAGCATCTAGGAAAATTATTAAAAAGCTGTATCCATCTATAATTCTCTTTAAAGCCTACAAGCAGGCATCCCCTACAGAATCAATACTATTTTCTCTCTCTCTCTCCCTCTGTGTGTGTGTGTGTTTGTGTGTGTGTATGAGTGTGTGTGATATACATATAAGAGGGCAAAATAAAAGAAAGCAGAGATGTAGTTTTGAAGGCCAATGTTCAGACTCCAGGCTAAACCCTGAGGTTTAATCCTGAGATTAAACTGTCTTCCCTGCACAGTATAGTCAGTGCAGCCCCCGTAGAATCAGAAGAGAATGCAACTGAAAATCTCACAGTTCAGAAGACTCTCCAGCGAAAGCCAGAATGTGGGAGACAGGAATAACAGAGGAAATGCTCTGATTACAGATATGGTAGGCAGTACACAAAGCATAACTCTTGATCCAAAGGCCTTATCCATGCCACTTCCTTTCATCCAGTATGACATGTTGGCTCTCATCACAAAATTACAAGATGATCAGCAGGGCAAAGAGAACATAGGTAGAAAGACAGTGCAAGCATCAGAACCAGACTCAGACTGGAGACTTAAACAAGTGGAATTAATATGACTAAAGCTTGTGGGGAAATGGACCATCTGTAATGCAGAGAAGAGGATGCTATTAAAGGTGGTGGCACACACCTTTAATCCAGTAGTCAAGAGGCAGAAGCAGATGGATCTCTGTGTTTGAGGTCAGCCTGGTCTGCGGAGTGAGGTCCAGGACAGCAAAGATTAAAAAATATACAAAATAAAAAAGCAGAGAAGAGTAATATAAGCAGAAATTACACTGTGAAGAATAACCAGACGCAGAGGATAGAGGTACATTTCTGGAATATTACTAGCACTAAGGAAGGAGAGATAGAAAGATGACCATGAGTTCAGTCCAGTCTGATCTACACAGTAGTAGAATAGCCAATGTCAGTGTGTGCCTCTCAAAAATGTTCAGTGGGTAACTCTTTCTCAAAAATGGGAGGGGGAGCTGGTTATAAATTCTTAAGGGAGAAACCAGAAGTGTGAAGAATATCTTGAGTGGTTCTTTAAATCAACAAACATGTCCAATTAATGAATCAGTCATCTTGAAGGAGTGTCCCTGTAAACATCCTAGACCTAAATACAGAGAAAACTGGAAAATGCTGAACAGAATGTCCCAGAGCTGTGGATCAATTAGGTAAGATGCGACATGCAGGTAAAATCAGATGATGCAGGGGAAGGGAGAACAAGAAGAAATGCAGAGGTGTTTGAAACAATGATGGTCTGAAAATAATAACATCCCAAGCCGTGTACTCGGGAAGTTTAGTGGGATGAGTAGTGATATAAAAATCTATACCTGGACCTGCCATTTTCAAGTTGCAGGAAACCAGAGACAGAAAATACATTGAATAAACCCGGAGGTAAACTTTCTTTTTTTTTTTTTTCTGCTCACTGACTCTGGACTGACAGCTGGAGAACCTGCATTAGGATTGAACTAGGCCCTCTGAATGTGGGTGACAGTTGTGTGGCTTGAGCAGCTTGTGGGGCCACCGACAATGGGACCAGTATTTATCCCTAGTGTATGAACTGGCTCTTTGGGGCCCATTCCCTATGGAGGGATACCTTTCTCAGCCTAGATGGGGTTCCAGGGAGTTGGTCCTGCCTCAAGTGAGCTGACAGACTTTGTTGACTCCCCATAGGAGGCCTCACCCTCTCTGAGAAGTGGATGGTGATGGGGTGGGGAAAAGGAGGGAGAGTAGGAGGAGGGGAGGGAGAGGGAACTTGGATTTGTATGTAAAATAGAAAAGGTTATTTAAGTAAAATAAACAAAATAGAAAAAACTTTTAAAAAACAACAAAAAGTAAAATAGGAATTATCAGATTCTCTTCAGAATCCACAAGAGGTAATGGATAAGACAGGGTTAAACTCAGTTGTAGAGTTCTTAGAAAGCACCAAACCACTGCTTCAACCCTCCGTGATACAAATGAGAAAGAATTCAGTAAAATATTTTATTGTTTTAATGTAATGAGACAAGGTTTCTTTAAGGCCTTGGTTGTCCTTGAACTCACAGACATATGCCTGCACAGGCGTGCACCACCATGCCCTATGCCACATATTATGCTATAAAGGACAAAAATCCTCAGCATGTGCTACTTCATCCAATGAAACTATCCTTAGAAGTAAAGGAGAAGCAATTTTCTCCAAAACAGGCATTGAGAGGATTCATTTTTCATATTCTCTTATTGTAAAAAATCTTCCAAATAGATTTTCAGAAAGAAACTGTGTAATTTTCAACAATGAAAAATGTAAAGTTGAAATGAATGAAAGCACAGTGAAATATTTCTTGCATTTTTTGCATTTTAAATGACCTTTAACATCTTCTTAAATGATTCTCCAAGCTTACATGTAAGTAAAAATATAAATACAAGAGGTTAGACCAATTTTTACTAGGTTTTACCAAAGCTTAAAAGCAGTGAGATATTTTCAGTTGGCAAATGAATGAATAGACCCTGAGTTAGCCATTGGATTGAGTATAGCTTAGCAGTAAGAATGAATGATTTAGCAGGGCTGGAGAGATAGGTTCATTGATAAAGTTCTTGCTGTGCATGCATGATGGCCTAAGTTTAGATCTCCAGCACCCATGTCAATATCAGGTGGAAGTGGGGGTCTTCCTGTCATCCCAATAGTCAGGACACAGAGACAAGGGGTACCTGGGATAAGCTGGTCCCAAATATAAAAATAGCCAATCAATGAACTCTTGGTTCGAGTGACTTTCAATAAAT
This sequence comes from Bramus lutescens, assembly GCA_001685075.1. Taxonomy (NCBI): domain Eukaryota; kingdom Metazoa; phylum Chordata; class Mammalia; order Rodentia; family Cricetidae; genus Bramus; species Bramus lutescens. The sequence goes on from LOEQ01007892.1 coordinate 78,850, forward strand.
ATGACGCATTTTAATGCCGTTGGTAAAATAATTTGAAGAGACCACATGAAATAAAGTCTTTCTGGTTGTGATTTTGATGTTTTTGCAAAGATGTGTTTGTAAAGGCATATGTAGAAGTAGGGTTTAAATAATAAATACTAATAAAGATTATTTATTTAATATTTGTAAGGCCCTCACTAAGTACTCTGTCTTTGTTATCGCACTGATTACTTAAGTCTTACACAGCATACTTTCGAAGTGAGCAGCTTGAGTCAGAACACATCAGAAACTTTCTAAGGACCACAGAGTTAGGATACCACAGTGCCACTATGATTCTCTTGTAGCTGATGTCTCCCACCTGAAATCAGGTAAGAGTTAAGGGAACAGAGAAGCTATGCCTGGAAGGAGACAGTTTGTATCTGCCTCCTAAGAGGGGTACAAGTTGCCTTAGTATGGGAGGGTCCCCAGATGGGGAGGTTGTTAAAGAGATGGGAACCAGGAAACTTCTAAGGCACCAAAGTCTGGGAACAGACGTAGCTGAAAAGGCAGACTGGAGAACAAAAATCTATTTGCCCTGTGAAGACACAAACTTTGCTCTACATACAGTTCAGTAAAGGGAAGTATTTTCCCATGTATTTTTGGAGCTTTCTGGGGTTTGCCAACTCTATGCGAATATGCTCTTCTGAAATAGTCACACTACTGTCTTAGCACTTAGCAGAGACTTCAGTTAACTCTTGCTTGTCTTTGTCCCTAGACTTAACTTCTTCTTATAAACACAAGAATAACATAACAAACATGCCAACTCCCATGCATCTGTTGTTGTTTTGGTAGTGAATGCAAAATTAAGATAATCTACTAGAAAACAAGCCAGGTTGCATGATTCTCCTAATCAAAACATCTCATTTCTCTCTGCTGCCTTGTTGATTATTAACATGATGTCATGAGAGTTGTCTCCCAAATTCTCCTGTTGCATGTCCCATCATCTTCCATGTGTTTTGTGATTTCATGAACCTGCATGCCTGTGTGTTTCAGTTGCACACCTGTGGCTTCTCACCCCTATGTGAGAAGCCAAGGGGACTTCTTGTCTGACATGATTCAGGCACATCCTCCTCTGTAAGGTCTCTGAAGTCTGTATGTATCATCAAATCTAGTAGGTTCATCTCTCATGAGAACCTCCATCATGCCTTCTTTGGTCTACTATGTGTCACTTTCTACACAGAGAACACACAGAACAACTGATAGCCTTCAGCTGCCAGCATTTTATCAATGTGGGAATTCAATAAACTTTCTCAACATTGTATCATAAAATTGGTTTTGTGCCATATGGTTTTGCCTACCTACAGGCTGATTATCAGTTGTTTAAGGGAGAACTGCTTGATTTAGGAAGTTTGGTATGTGAGATGTGTCATACATGCTTTTAACACATGATATTTTCAATTTATGGAGTTATTAGTGCATAAACCTATTAAGTTAAGAAGAATTTATAGTCCATTTACCAGTACTGTATTTCAATTATCAGCCCCAACCTTCATAGACTGAAGTATGAGAGAATATAAGTTTTGAAGTGTGCCTCTGATATTCTCTGTGTTGATTTTGGTAAAATCTTTAAAGCTATTGGAGACTCACTACTCTTTGTAGTTATAAAACATCTAATTTGCAAAATTTATATATGTAAGAAATGTGTGTTAGTCACCGTTCCATTGCTGTATCAAAATAATCAAAAGGACAACTTCAAGAAAGAAAGAATTCTTTTGACTCACGGTTTCAGAGGTGTTAGTCCAGGGCTGGCTCCATTGCATGATGAGGCAGAGTGTAGTAGGAACTTTTGGCAGTAGAGAGCTCACCGGGAGGCAGCCAGGATGCAGGAGAGTGAGGAAAGGGGCTACCTTCAAAGGCAAGCCCCAGTGATCCACTTCCTTCAACTAAGCTCCACCTCCTAACTTCCATCACCAACAAATAATGCCACTGGATTATGAATCTGCACGTGGATTAGTCCATTGATTATCTTAGGGCTATCACGGTCCTATCAGGTCTCAGTGCTCTGTCTCTGAACCTCGTCCTGGGAGGGGTCTTCAACCCTGAGCTTTTGGAAGTCATGTCACATCCATATTCTAACAGAACCTATCATGACTCTTGCCCCATATTGAGCAATTGATAAGTTCTAACTATTGCAATTGTTAATGTAAACATCAGTAACTAAATAATTACCTCGAGTAGTTTTAGCCACATGGCATAAGCTGTGTGTATTTATTAAAATAGACAGAGATGAATCCGTTTTACCTGATTCCTCAGTAGGAAAAAGCAGCTCACATGGGTCAAGTTGGTCAAAGTCATAGGGCTGGAACATCCCTCAGAACCTGTTGTGATGTTTTTCCAGGGGGCAGTGATGGTAATGTGGACTGTGGCTCACCTGTTGAAGGGTTGCCTCTTTCTTCAAATAGTACCTTTCAATCCTCTAACGTCCAATTCTGTCTGTCCATTAACCTGGGCTTCTACTGAGATGAACACAACAACTACATGGGCCTCTTTTTCTGATCCTTTTGAGACTCTGAAGAAGTACTCTGCCCTGTCAACCTAACTGTAGTTTACATAGATATCATTTCTACTCCCGTTGTGAGTTGCAGATCACCTAGATTTGTCCTTCTTCTTTGAGTTTCTGAAACAGTCCTGATTCTCACTTTGCAAAGATCTGTGCCTTCCTCTAGTGTTCCCAGGACCACATTTCAGAGAGAATGCAATTCTGTTACATAACCACACAAGAGAAACACAGCAGACATCTTATCTTTCAGTCCCCTGTGTCCAGAGTGTCAGGTCTTGTGACAGAATGTGCTCATCTCATTAGGACGGTGCTTTTTCTTTCCATCTGAGCAGCCTATATTTAGTACATTTGCACAGAGAGTGTTTGTGTTCAGAGTCTATTACTTTGATCCATCTGATAAGAAGCTCACTATCAGTTGAATACACAGCTTGGGGGCCTGCTTCACTTTTCAAGTACGGTACGTTCTTAAACACAAGTGAGATGAGAAACATATTGCACATCCCTTGGGGACTATTTAAAATGTAAAATATAAATATTTCTCCTTTGAATGTACTTAAGTTGGTGAGGCTGTCTCTGGTTTGTGTTCTCTCAGGCATCACATTGACATTGTGTTTGCTCAGCCTTCATTTAGCGGAGTTGAAATGAGCTGGGCAGCGGGCATAAGCACCACAGCCGTCGGCTCCACAGCCCTTTTCTCCCAGCGGGGTCTGTGTAGGTTGCCAAGTCTCCTCTGATCACATAAAACCTTTCAGATAAGGTCAGCACTGCAGCAGGCCTGGCCTCATGTTACTGCTTTATGGTGACAGATATGCTGGCTCCAAGCTGCCTGAATTGTACAGGGAAAACTGACAGCAAAGCAAACAACCAGGGGCCCCACATGTCCCCACTCTTGGGCAGAACCTGGAGACTTGGGTACAAGAACTTTGTTGAGCTGACTCGACACTACCTCATACTGCTTTTCTGTACAAGCTGGGGGTTTGAAGAGGCTCTACAGACCTGAGAAAGCATCCTTTTCCTGCCATCTTCCTCCTGCATCCTTCTCCTGCCATCTTCCTCCTGCATCCTTCTCCTGCCATCTTCCTCCTGCATCCTTCTCTTGCCATCTTCCTCCTGCATCCTTCTCCTGCCATATTTTTCCTGCATGGATGCAGTTCTTGTCTGTGCCTCTCAGCTTTCAGGAGCCACTTTTGCTGTCTTAGGATTTAGGACAAAGACCATGAGAATTCAAGGTTAGGACCTTAGTTCTCTTTTGTTCTGTGGGTGAGGCATTAAATAATGGGTGCTTCTGATCTAAAAGGATGAGATTTTTAAATGTCCTTTTCTCCTCTGAAATTGCCGTGTGTGTGTGTGTGTGTGTGTGTGTGTGTATGTGTGTTCATGTGTATATGCTCACATTTGTATAAGGGGAGCTCATGTACCTGTGTGTCCATGCATGCGTGCCAGGCATCCATATCAGGCATCTACCTCAGTTTCATCTCCACATTATGTTTTAAGACAGAGGCTGGGATTAAAGGAGTGTGCCACCACTCCCTGGCCTGTATTGCTGACTGCTTTGTCCTCTGATCTTCAGCAATCTTTATTTATTAAAACACAAATATTGTACTACTTTATTCCCCTTTTGTCTAAAATAAAAACAAGGCTATAACTAATATAAGCAAAACTATATACAATAAGTACAATATATATAATATACAAGCAATAAATACATCAACAATGTCTACTCCATTTTCATATGACAAATTCAGAGAAAATGCTCCTTATCTATCCTATCTTGGGGAGTCCAAAGTCTTGTAACTAATTTACTTTCTGTCATAACTTACTTTCTGCATCTGGTAAACAAGGAAAACTATAACTATTTAGTCTTCAACTCCCTCAGAGACCCAAGAAGGAAATAATATTAATGGAGCAAACAGAAAATGTGAGCAATCGACTTCCAAAAAATGTGAGAAATGACAGAAACAGCTGACTGGTTGCCTGGGCAGTCACCCAAAATTCCTCTGTAACATTAGGACATCTGTATTCATTTTATACGCCAAGCATATCTGACACATTTTTCTGTGAAGTAGGATACTCTGAAGGGCTATCACTTCTTGTCTTGACAATGTTTGGCAGTCACTATTTTTGTGTCCCGCTTGTCCAATTAGGACAGCTTATTGTCAGCAGTCAAGGCAGAGGCATTTTCTTGACCAGTGGCTTATATTTGCCACAAAGAAAGCAAACTCCACATGGAGTTTCTTCAATGCCCATCATCTTCTCTGAAGTAGGTTGGTGCTGCCAGGGGCAGACAGGTCTCATTGTTATAAAAACAAAGAACCTATGATATTGAAACATCTTAAATGCCATATTCTATAGGTCTCTGATGTGTTTGAAGATGACCTATCTAAAATATATAAAATATATCATTTTTGAGCCTGAAAACATACCTAATGTGACTACAAGTTTGATTATAATAGGTGATTAACTACTTATCACTTCTTTATTATACTAAATAGTTGGTAATAATATTTTCAAGGACTAGAAACTTGCATTGCATTGTTAAATGAGTTATAGAGGGACGATACCTTGAACAAAAGTAGAAATGTATGTACAGTATATTTTAATGAAATTAACCTCAAATTTATATAAATATACAAAATCCAATGTGAAACATTTAAAACTAGTAGTTGCTTTTTAAAAGTAGATTCAATAATCTATCCTTTTATTTTACCACATCTATATCCTCCCTTCTTTCTTTCCAGAATAGATCCAATAATTTACCCTTTTACCCTATCGTGTCTGTATCCCCCTCTTTCTTTTAAACAAGTACTCTGAATCTAATCTCCTCTGCTCAACTTTCCTTCTGGCTGTGACCAATAACAACTTGTAGCCAACCCTTTAAGCAATGCCAAATAAACATAACTTATTGAATGACCAAAACCCACCCACCTCATCTCTTGGGAATGTGGGCATTGTATTCTTAAATTCATTTCCTACTGTCTGAGGGTGATGGCATCTTTGGGGAAACTTGAAAAGAAAAATTTGGGTTAATTGCCAAGTCCTGGGAGAGGTAGCTATATCATTTGTTGTCCAGTCTTTGTGTAATAGGAAAATGCAGGACTTGTCTCAAGTCCTGGCTATAGTAGTCTGTTAGACTGGATCATCTCAGTTTGCCACCTGGAAATTTTTCTGAGTAGTTTGTAGTCCAAAGCCAATCTTTAGGTAGTGTTTTTAAGCTTAGTGGTATTATCACAATCTTGGAAGAATCGCGGTTGTAGGGCCCCATCCTCCTTTTGAAGACTTCAAAGGTCACTTTTAGGTATGCTCATGGTTCACTGTAGAAAACTGACAGAGGTTCAAACCAAAAATCCTGTAAAGGAAAGCAGATGAAACCTTTTTATAGAATTAGTTAGTACTCTGTATGACCATTAATATCATAACAAAATGTAATATATATTTATGTATTAATCTTATAAAATTTATACCTTAAGAAAAGCTGTTAAAGAGTCAATCTAAAATGAAAAGATTGTGAGGTTAGTGCCAATAAAACAGTTTTTAAATATTTATTTTTCTTCTGTCCCATATCAAGTGGCTCTTCTGACATAAGACAGAGATTGTAGATTTCACTTTAATAAGCATGCTTGAGTTCAGAGAAGGAAGGAGCCACACTCCATCTCCAAGAAAGCTTTAATCTTTAATTGGACTGGTACTACAAAAAGATTGCATTATATGTCTGTAGAGAATATCAGAAACAAACATTTGTGAAGATTTATGAAATTTTATCCTGTTGGAAATGTGGCATATCAATGGACCAATTTACTCTTTTTATTTAGACTTTTTCTCTGAATGATTTGTCCTTTTTCTTCAGATGTCTCATTTGCCCAGTAGTCTTCAGATTTCTTAGCAGGATACATATATTCTCCTGAAAAGACAGAAACAAAACCCTTCCCCAACCATAATTTTAGGGATATTCTCTTATGGTAAGTTATATCTAATCAAATTAAAAGCATTTGTTAGTTTTATACATTGGTTTAGAATGAATGGTGTCTCTTGTTCAAATCAAATCTTTATTAATTTTGATGGTATCTATAGCTTTTCTTCTCCTGTGGAAACAAAAACAAAACCTTTTCCCTAGCACAACACATGTCCTGACTTCCATTCTGATGTTAGTACATCTTTAAAATATACCAACTGATTTAGTTCCATAGTTTTTTCTACAATCCAATTTCTCCCTGAAGCTGTTGTTTCTTTCTTATTAGAATTGAGAAAATTCAAAGTTAATTAAGCATTATTAAATCTATTTCTGGGGTAAATTATCATTCATTTCTGTTTATTTACTATATCCTTTAGCATTCAATTTGATCTTTCTATAACTGTCTGCCCTGTAGGGTTGTGTGGTATACCTGTAATATGCTTAATATTATAATAAATAAAAAACTGTTTTATTTTCTTAGAGACATTTGTTGGAACAATTGTCTATCTTTATCTGTACAGTTATACATTGATGGCCATAAGTTCTAGCAAATGTGTGATTACCAAGTCAACCTTTCCAAACTCAGAGCAGTTGCTCATTGAAAACCTGAATGAATGGTATGAATAGGTATAAATTGTATGGTGTACATATTTTAGTTTTTCAAATTCTACAAAATAGAACATATCCATCTGCCAGATTTCATTCCTTTTAGTACTCTGTGGATTACTTCCTGCAGGAAGTGGTGTTTGGTTGCAAAGAACAAGTAGGACATTTCCTTGGCTTGTTGCCACATGATGAAAAACTCTCTTTTTAAAGTATTGGTATTTGCATGATGTTTTTATGAAATTCTGAGGCCTTCAGCACGTTTCTCATCAATAATACATTTATTTCTGCCTTATCTTGTGCTAGAGGCCTTGGCAGGCCCATATAAGATCAGACGTGTGTTATGTATATGGGATGATGCCTATTCCTGATTGTATCTTGCAACTGAATAAATAATAAAGTCAATTTTGTATCATCTGTTACAAATTCAGCAGTTTCTTTTTTAATTTTTGTTGTAACATTTTATTTTTATTAGATTATTTAAAAAAAATACTATCCCAAATTCCCACTCCCTCCCTTCCTCCCATTCCCTCCATGTACCCTCTCACCCTACCCCCTCCAATCCTAAGAGAGGTTAAGGCACTTTGCTTTGTGGAAAGCTCAATGCCCTCCCTACTACATCTAGGCTGAGCAAGGTACATATCCAAAGAGAATAGTATCCCCAAAAAGCCAGTAAATGCAGTAGAGATAAATCCCAGTACCACTGCCAGTGGCCCCTCTGTTTGCCCAAGCCATACAACTGTCAGCCACATGCAGAGGGACTAGTTTGGTCGTAGGCTTGTTCCTTCCCATTCCACCTGGAGTTGGTGAGTTCCCATCAGCTCAGGTAAACTGTTTCAGTGGATGAACCCTTCATGGTCTTGACCTCTTTTTTCGTATTCTCATTCTTTCTACTCTTCAACTAGACCATGGGAGCTCAGTCCAGTGCTCCAATGTGGGTTTCAGCAGCTCCAATGTTCAAAACAACTCTTTCTGCATATTGTGAATCAGTAACTATGTTGACAGGTTCTTTAAAATCCCTCAGTACCATAAGCATAGCATATAGTTGTCTTTTGGACAGAATCATAAGAAGTTTGATCCACTTTACTTAAATTTTCTGATTTGTAACCTGCCTTTCCTGATTTATCTGCATCAGTATAGAATATCTGGGCTCCAGTTATTGTTGTGTCCATACAATGCTAGGAATGAACAAGTTAGTTCTCTTTATAAGGTGAATTCTATTGATTATGGGATAGTTATTATTAATCTCACCCAAAAATTTAATGTAAGCTTTTTGCCAGGGCTCATTTTTCCCATAATTTGTCAGTTTTATTATTATTAAAAGGTATTATAATTTCTGCTGGATCTATTCCTACTAATTGACAAAGTGTTGATTTTCCTTTTAGAATTAACTCAGGGACATTTTCCACTTAACTTTTTAATTTTTATTCAGTAAATATGGCAAAAAGATCATTCTAAGATATTACCTTCCCTCTGTATTAAATGTCCTGTAGGGGAATATTTGGAGGCCAATATGACCAGAATGCAGTTAAGATTCAGATCTGCATGATCCATATGTGCCTTCTGTAATTTCTCTTTAATGAAAGTCAATTCTCTCTCAGCTTCAGCTGATAACTCCCTGGGACTATTTAAGTCATTGTCATCATCCAAGGTTTCCTTTAAATTAATCAGTTCATCAGGTTTCATCCAAATAGTGCACCATAGATGGGAATTGTCTCCTAGAAATCTTTGAAACTCATTAAGAGTCTGCAGCTGATCTATCCTAATATGCACCTTTTTAGGGTCAATTTTTTTGTAAACTTATTTTATAGCCTAAATAATTAATAGAATCTCCCCTTTGCATTTTTCAGGAGCAATTAGTAATCTCCAAAAAGGAAAATTTTTCTTCTTCAAACATTGTTTCTAAAGTACTTACATTTGAATCAGATAGTAAAATGTCATCCATATAATGGTTAACAAAAGATTGAAGAAATTGCTTATGTATCATTTCCAATGGCTGACTTAAAAAATATTGACACAGGCTAGGACCAGGTGGTGAGATCAACTGGGCTGGAGTACCTTTGTTTCAATAGCTTGCCAGGAGCAATGTAGACCTTTTGTCTGTGAGGTCCCTGGCCAGCAAGGAGCCTTGATCCTGTACCAGAAGACCCATCAGAGAGCATTTGTAGGAAGAGATGGGCAGGCACCAATACAAGAATTCTTCCAACAATCTGAAAACCAACATGCTAACTCTAGAACACAGCAAAAATACAACAGGAAGACTGGAACACCCTAATCCAGAAGAAGTAGAAGAAAATGACATTATGAAAGTGATAGAAGCCATTAAAGAGGATATGAAAACTCCCTTAAAGAAATGGATGAGAAGAATAACAAAAATTTGGGGAAATGAGTAAATCTGTAAAAGATACCCTAGGAAACCAAGAAAAAAACAATCA
>LOEQ01007893.1:10458-21017 GCA_001685075.1 Bramus lutescens
AGGTAGAAAGTCCCAAGGCAAAAACATAGATAAAGAAAAATAGAGTTAGCGTAGATAACAGAAAAGCGTTAAAGCCGAGCACTCATAATTAATAATAAGTCTCTGTGTCATGATTTGGTAGCTGGTTTGTGGCCCAAAAGAAAAAGCCTGGTCCACATTCTCATGGCTTTTCATAGCTGTTGCAACCAAGAGAACTGATTCTTCCAATCTTTAACTTAGCAGTTGCTGATGAGCACACACCACACTGTGGTGGATTTTTCAATAGCTTACACCTCTTCAAAAACGCTCACTCAACAGACCTTGATAAACTTACTTGAAGGAGCCGATGGCAGAGGTAATGTGATCAAGAGGGAGAACATTCAGTTTTCAGGCAGCAGAAGTCATTGATTTAAACTTCCAGTTGTTATGAGCACAATTTCTTTCTTGTCTGTTTATTTTGTTTCCTAATATGTCAGTCGAGAGTGATATAATGGTGCTCTCTCTTGGTAAGTGAGAAAGAAAGAAAAAAAAAGCAAAAATACCTGTAGCCTGTTTCTCAGAAATAGAGAATTACCCAGGCCGGTTGTTCTGGCAAATTCCGAAAGCAGTGGCTGGACAGGGTGTGCTGGATCCATTTGGCCTAATGTGCTGCTGCTCAACGGATTAGTAAACACTGCAGTGTAGTGGAACAGCATCATTATTTTCAAACTGAAGTTTATGGTCCACAATTTTGTTTCCCAAAGGACTTGTGAAACTGCAGAACAAATAAACCCATCTCCCTGCAGCTTTAATTATACCCAAATCCAGCAACACATATTGTTTGTATACTTAAGAATTATACACAGATTATATAGATAGAACACAAGATCTCCTGAAATTCAAAACTGAAACAAAACCAAAAATTTTGACAGAAACTTTGAATTTGTCTGCCTTCTTCTTAGATAAAGGCCAGTACCACGCTTGACAGAGCCACAGTGAGTCTGGTAGGAAAACACAGGCAGTGTTTCTGCATGTCCCACTCCTTCATTAGAGAGAGAGACCATTGAAATGACCTCATGATTCAACCCACACTTGAAGGAAAAGGAAGATTTGCCAGCTGGTTCTGCCATCATTAGAAAACAGGAGACATTAGCATATTTAAATGGACGCACCCATTCCAATGCACAGAGTGCCTCTTTATCTCAATTACTGGTTTTCAAATGCCAGTGGATCCAGGAATCTAGAGTTATCCATCCAAGTTGGTCTAAGCTGTTCTGTTAGTCTCTGTGACAAACAGCCTCAGAAAATCGACTGAGATGAGCAAGGATTTATCTTTACTTCTGGCGTTTCAGAGCATGACCCTTTGACTGAATTGTTTTGGGCAGAAGAACATGATTGGGGCATTTAGTGGAGCAAAGCTGATCATCCGAAGACAGCAAGAAATACCAAGACAGAGGGAGGCGCCAAGGACAGAGCGTGCCCTACAAGGGCTTCTCTTCAGTGCTCTTCCAACTATCCTCTACCTCCCACCACCTCCCAAGAGCCCATTCCGTGTAAACACATCAGCAAAAGAGCACCTACAGTCATTGCTGACTCTGGGATCAAGCCTGTAACACATGAGCCCGGGGGGCACAGTTCAGATCAAAATCAGAAAGATTGTAATCTGGTGGAGGTCACCACCTCCCTTGTGTCATTGCAAGGACAGAACTCTTGAATACATCATGCAAACAGGAACTCTGAATTCTTTCCTTGTATTATAGGGTTTTAACACATTATTGAAATATTGTAAATTTAAAACGAGGGCTGTAAATATTTGCCAGGGGTGTTGTACTTGCCCAGTATGCCTGAGATCAGACCCTGAGTTATATCTCTGTATCGCAGTACTACAGATAGGAGAGAGTATACTGACAGACGGGAAGAAATATTTTATAAATGTTTCAATGAGGGAAAACATCTTCCTAGTTCTATAAAGTTGAATATTGTTTTGCTCCTCTATCAACCCCAATTACTTCTCATTGGTACCAAAAGAAATATTTATTAATCATCTGTCCTTTTTCTAAGGGTAAGATAGACTTGATTAGGATGAATTATTTCAGTTACTAAAATTGAAACAGGCAAAAAGTGCACTTATAATGCGATGGTTTTTTCCGTCCTCCTCCTTATTCCTCCCTCTGTCCTTTTTTCCTTTCCTTCATTTGTTTAACAAAATATAGAACAACAGATGTGTAAAGAGAGAACTAGGGAAATATAATACCGTCCCAATTGCTTTATACATTTATTTCCAGTTGATTTTACATCTGGTCCAGCTGTGGTGTTTGTTGTAATTCTGTTGGCAACAAGCATTCCTCCCCAGCTCTCATCAACATTTTCATATCCAGAAAATTTGATGAAAAATTATAGAAACAAACTAAGCAATTTTTTATTGCCTTCTCAAATATGCCCCCATCTAGTCTGCTGTGAATAATAGCAAGTGCTTCTACATTCTCTTTTATCTGGGGCATTCTCTTGTTCAAAGGAACATCATTGACCTAGCCTCCTGACATCTTCTTTGAAAGCCACTTAAACCTGCCCATTTTGGTGACACTATACTTATGTTCTCAAATTAATACCTAATCCTGTACCTGGTTAATTATAACAGCCTTTTCAATAAAATAAATTCTCAATATATCAGTAGGCATGAAATATTATTTTAATATTATCAATATACTTTTAATTTCCAAACACTAATTTCTTGCTATTTCACCACATATCAAAATAATTTTCAGTTCTCACCATTCCGCAAACATTTTAGACAGTATCATAATCAGCCTCTACACATATATTCTATTCTTGTTTGTCATTTATTCCCAGAACTGCTTTGCTCTGGATTAGACATCTCTCAATGACCTATAGGATAAAGGCTCACTTCCCTGGTTAGTGCTACTCAGAAGCAGAGCTGGGGCTCTCAGCATGAGCTCCTCTGGTCACCAGGGACATGTCGTTGAAGGGGAAACTGGGACCCTAGCCCATATTCCTCTCACACTTTTCCATCCCTGGCATGAGGAAAGCAGTTATGTGCTCTCCGTTATGTGCTGCCTCACTGCAGGCTAAAGAAAAAGGCAGACAAGCTATTGCCTAAAATATCAAAAATATCCACTAAAATCAACTCTTTATAATTTTATCATCTCAGTTATTTTTTTTACAGTAATCCAGATGTAACAGCAAATTGCATCCCTCAGATGACAGCAAATTAATCTGCCCATGGAACTTCAGAAGGAAGGAAAACTAAATGGCATAAGCCAACACTCTAGAAGCAAACATAACCAAAGCTTTTCTGAATTACATCTCAACATTCCAGTGCCTTGTTTTTCGTACTGATGTAGGAGGGTCATCTGTCTATGTGTTACTTTCATTGGTTAATAAGAAACTGCCTTGGCTTTTTGATAGGGCAGAATTTAGATAGGTGGAGTAGACAGAACAGGATTCTGGGAGAAAGAAAGCAGAGTCACGCAGACGCCATGGCTCTCCTCTCTGAGATGGATGCTGGTTAGACTCATGCCAGTAAGCCACNTTTAGATAGGTGGAGTAGACAGAACAGGATTCTGGGAGAAAGAAAGCAGAGTCACGCAGACGCCATGGCTCTCCTCTCTGAGATGGATGCTGGTTAGACTCATGCCAGTAAGCCACAGTCTGGTGGCGATACAGATTATTAGAAATGGGTTAAAGAATATGAAAGAGTTAGCCAATAAGAGGTTAGAACTAATGGGCCAGGCAGTGTTTAAAAGAATACAGTTTCTGTGTAATTATTTTGGAGGTAAGCTAGCCGGCATCTGGGCAGGAATGCAGCCCGCCGCTCCTTCTACACATATCATAATTAGAGTTGAAGATCATAAATTTGTCTTTATAAGACCCTTAACAAAGAGTGTAAATATGCCAACAGATCATAAGTTTAGTATCTGACTGACAGTCATCTGTATCTACATATGAAAAAAAATGAATGTCTGTGGCTTATTTTAGCAAGTCTTTCTCCATCCCACCATCCCGCTCCCAAATCATTACACAAAGACATCCTTTATTATGAAAGCTTAGCCAGTAGCTCAGACTTATTTCTAACTAGCTCTTTCAATTTAAATTAACCCTTTTCTATTAATTTACATGTTGCCACATGGCTCATAGCTTGTTACCTTATCTCTTGCATGCTAAGCCTCCTCTGCATCTGCTTGCTACTCTGCCCTTCTTTTTCCCAGAGTCCTCTGTGCCTGGAAATCCTGACAAGTTATTGGCCATTCAGCTTTTTATTAAACCCATCAGAGCGACACATCTTCACACTATACACAAAGATTCTCCTACAACAGTTTATCTTATGTTACCCAGGAACTCTGTTACCAGCAGGGGGACAAAAACAAGACTCTCAAGTTTCTAAAGCCCTATCTTGCGGAAAAATATTTATAAAATCACTATCCAACCCAGCCATTGTAACTCCTACACTTGTTGGTAGACATTGCAAATATCTTTCCAAAAATTTTCCAAAAATAAATAATAAGTAATGTCAGAGGTAGAAAAGAATGAAACAGCTATGCTATAGATGGGAATGAGACTGTCTTCCTTTTACTGCGTTGCATGGGCTCTATGGATGTTAGTCCTTGCTGCAACTTATATGTAAGCCTCCTCTCTGAGAAGAGGATCTCATGGTATCTGAAGATACTCTTCAAGCTTCCAAGGAAGAAAAGAAATCAATTGTGCTAGTCAGACATAAAGTCTGTGGTGCATAACAATAAAAAGCACAAGATATCTCCAGACGGTATCCTCAACAGGAGGTAATCCATGCTTATTCATGTAATGTAAACCTAGCCAACTACTTCTAACTGGTGAGATCTTGAACCCCAAAGGAGAATCTATAACTGCCACTTCCCTAAACCAGAATAATTTGTATCTATATTCTAAATACTTTTCGTATACACACAGATAAATAAGTATTGCTCACGTCCCTCAGCAAAGAAGTTTGGTTTTGATCAGGCAACGACCATTACAGAAATTCACAGCAGTTCAAAATTCAGAGAACAACTGGTCTTGAGACATCCTGTGTCAATTCATATATGTACAACATAACCCCTACCACCTAATGCTCAGGGAACAACATGGAAGTAGGGGTAGAAAGATAGTAAGAGCCAAGCTATTAGGATGTCTATTTTTAGATGGTGACTTTTATTTCTCTTTTCTTTTATTTTGTCCCACTTTCAGATAGTATCTTCTATATATCACAGCACAAGCTACACACATAAAAATCCCGACAATGTATTAGTCACCCAAACAAGACCTGAAAGTGACAATACCAGTAGATATGCAATGTCCATTGGAAAAATCTCCTAAGATTTTAACTCTATATGAATATCTACTAAATCTCTAGATAAATATCTTTTTTTTAAAAAAGGGAGAATCAATTTTCTTTAGGGATGAGATTCCTGATAAGTTGTCCAACCCCAAGTGATCAGTTCTTTGCCCATCTAGATGTAAACACCACTACAGGAACTCAGCAGGTTACAATCATACATTTATATGATAAGAACAGTAACTATGAAATACAAGACAAGATATTTGAGGAGGAGCAGAGTGACATGAGAGGATCTAGAGGTAGGACAGTGAGGAGGAGAGAGATAGAAATATAACACTCATATGCTGAATTCTCAAAATAAACAAGTTAATACCGTAAAAGCCATTTGTGGGCAGAGGGTTGGCGGAGAGTGACCTTTTGCGGAGCATTTGTGGAAGCAGTCATTTCAGTAACTTGGAGTCTGGACTAAGAAAGGAACAGTTGTGGTTGTTGCTCTGCAGGCCAGAGTGCTTATGCTGCACACAATAGACTCTTGCTAAACTGTATGGAGGGAGTCTGTGGACTGTAGAGTTACAAATTCTGCGGTGGGGTTGAGCACCACATGCACACTCGTCAACTGCCTCTAACCATGACACACGGTAAATACAAGCTACAGCAATGTTGGGGAGCGGTGTATGCAGCATATGTAGAATTTACTGAATATAGAACCTAGCAAGAAAAAGAAGATTAAAAAAGATATTTTTTTCTTCCTGGGATTTGATTCAGTTCAGCCGTTTATAAACACACTAAATCATAACTAGACAGCAGGGTACAGTGTCAGCTTTGTAGGAAAATAATGCATTTGAAGGAGAAATGGCCATTTTATAAAGTTATGAAATAGCTGTTTGCCATGGGTTTTGTTTGTTTGTTCACTCAAAGTAGAAAACCAAAAGTGTGAGATTATGAGTACTGCCAGACATAGTAGGCCAAGCCTCTAATCTCAACACTGAGGAGGCCTAGCAGGAACTTCGCCATGAGTTGGATTTCCAGGACAAATTGACCTATAACATACAATCTCGTCTCACAAAACAAAACAAGACAACATATTACCACACGACAACAGTAACATTCCACATACCAGATTCCCCCTCTTCCTTGTATAAGGGATACATTCTAAGACTCCCAGTGGATGCCCGAAACCAGGTTTTCTTGTACATAAAAACCTATGATGGAGTTTTATTCACGTATCAGGCAGATGTAGAGACTGACATTACCAACTAATAATAAAAATGGGTTATATATTGCTATAATAATATACTGTTATGAAAGTGTAAGAATAATGCATTAGTTGCATTCTCTACGTGTATGCTGACTTTCACTTCAGCCGTGTGCCTGGAAGCCTCTCCTGCTTCGCCTTTCTCGATTCTAAGCAGAGGCCATTAGCCCTGTTCTTTTTCTAAGTACTTTGTCTAATATTATCCCAGAAAATCCATAGTTTTCTAAAAAGGAAACTGGAAAATGTCCTTTTTATCATTCTGAAGTCAGATTAATATTTGTTAGTACCTTATATGGATTAGAAGTATAGGTATTTCCTGTTTTCTTAATACTTCTCTTTCTAGCAGTTCTGTGTATCTACCCCTCCTTAGGTAACAATTAAGTCTTTAAACTTTACAGCTATCAAAAAGCCTGTTTTCTCTCATAGCTGTTTTATAATGGTGTCTTTTCAACCAGATTTCAAAGACTTGAGTGAAGAATCTTGGAGCCTTCATTTTTACTTTCCCACAAGGACTGTTTCACAATTCCTTTATGCTGGAGGTACTCAACCTATGGGTTTTTTAATGAAAATAAATGATATTTGATGGTTTACTTTCTTTCTTAACTATTTTAATGTTTTTTAATAACAGGAATAATTTCTCAAGCTCGCTGTCCCCTTGTCACTATGCGGTAAGATGTATGCTTATTATTTTCCATTCTGAGAAAACAACTCAATAATAAGAAAACTCAGTTGCTTAGTTTGATAGGTTATCAGTAGCTTTTAGTATTTGAGTCTGGTGAAGAAGAGAAATCAAAAACAGTTTTTTATTGAAATATTTTCAATAAAATATTTGAAAGATAGTATTTGGGAATTTTTAAAAATTTGATTGTTTTAAATCTATCTTGTATGTGCTTAGGGTGAACAATGGATCCAACACTTCTACTTTGGAGAGGAAATACCTACTATTAGGTATTTATTTATTAATCACTTATTTAAGAAAAAAACAATTCATTTATTAATGCATCCAGCTTTCTCTCTGTACCTGCCATTTATATATATATATATCAATTTATACAGATAATCCCTGACTTAACATATTATTTAGAATGAACTATTCTAGTAATTTCTGATGGAATACAAATGAGTTGATATTGATTACTTGTTAGCTTGTAAATATTTTCTCACATTCTATGTGCATTGTTTTACTAGCTAATAATGTCCCTCATGAATAAATGTTAAATTTGAGGAAGTCATGTTTATCTATTTTTGTTTTCCAGTTGTTCTAATTTCACTTGCTTAGTAGCTATCTGTAGCCTTGGGTGAGACATTTATTCAATGCTATGCAAAGCCAAACCTTTATGTTTTGACAACTGTTCTTTCATCAGTAATCTACATGGTTACTTCAAGGTTTATCCTAACTGGTTTCCTCTCTCTCTGTGAATAATTCCACTACCAAATGTCATTAGTTTCATAGCATAAAATCAGTAGGTTATGTAAACATGCTTAAATAACTATAGCCTTTATATACTTGTATTTTAAGTGAGTATTTCATTGATGATATTTTTAGTTTCGACATATTAAACACTATTATAGGTAGCAGAGATTGAAAAGTGAAAAAAACCCAAACACTTCTTGTTCTCAGATAAAATAAAAATGAGAAACAAACACTAAATCATAAAATACTTGAATAGAAAATAGTAAGTCCTATATAATAATTCTTGCAAAGTTAGGTTAGAACAAACTACTTTAAGAAACCATTTTCTCTGAGGTTGAGTGCTTACCTCAAGTGCTAGAAACTGAAGGCAGGATCTCACACATGTTAAACAAATTGTTCCATCTTTGAACTGTGCCTCAGCCTCCACTTCATGTTAATGGCTGTAGAGAAATCTCTCAAGAACATATACAACAGCTCTAACTGAAGGAACTAAGTTAAAAGGCATGAAATAGGAAGTTGCTATTCCGAGAACCCTGCATAGTTGGAAATACAAGACTAGATTGTGGCATCAGGAAGTATCACCCCAGTCCCCTGGAATCCATAAATACAAAGAGTCTGAAATTTTTGGTGGAAAGTTCCAAGCCTCCTCCCCTGGGAGTGGCCACAGTCTAGACTCCACCTCCAAGAAAGACTGCCAAATGGCAACCCCTCCTCAGGGAGGGTCAAGACCACTCCCATAGGCTATTTAAACTGCCGCCCCCAGAGAATGAACACATGGTCTCTCCTTTTCCCTCTCTGTGTTTTCCCAGGGGCCACCCAGAGTGCTGGCATCTATTGAACCTGGGCTTTTTAAAATTTGGTCTGATTTGGTTTAATTTGGATTGAGATGTTTGTCAGTCCGAGAAAGACTTAACATTTGGAGGTCACACTGAGATGGGTTGTTTCTTACACTGGCCCAGGGCTACTTGTTGGAAACCGCCCTACCCACCCCTGCTCTCTGCCAGGCTAAGATCAGCTTCATCTAGGTGAGTCCCCCCTTTTCAAGTACATGCCCATAGGGCCCAGGGCCCGTATATTTGCTGGGTCATTTTTAAAGTCACAGCCATACCAGGCCCTTGACGCCACAAGAGGGAAGAGGTAAGGCAGTCCTCACTGAGATGAGATTGCATGGGACAGAGACTTCTGGCCATGCATTTCTCACACCCCTATGGAAGAGTCTTATCACAGTGGATGCATTGTGGTAGGCATTGAGTCCTGAGACTTAGCATGCACTTGTAAAAATGAGCAATTGCAATTCAAGCCCCCCTATCTCCAAATGCCCTTGGGCTGCCTTTTACAAAAATTCTTTTAAATTGGGGCTGACACTTTAGTGCAAAACAAACAAGGCCCCATATGCCCATGGTTTCCTGCTCCTACTTCCTTTCCCCGCTGCCCCTCCCCACTTCTCTAGCTGTTTGCTGTTTGTCTCCGGCTGGGACTCTCTACATGGACCTGTTTTCCTCCTGTCCTTCCACTCTAAAACGTATAGGTGTTTTGTCCTTATGTCTCTGCTTCCTCTTGCAGCATCTGCTAATCTGGTCCTTATTGGGACCAGCTGTGTGTTTCCCTGTCCTCTGCCACCTGCCTGCACCAGGATTTTCAAGCTGACACAGGTTCCTAAAAAAGTTGTATTTGTCTGTCTATTAAAGTAATATGGCCACACTATGCTTTTATGTCTACATGTGTATGTGTGTTTGTTTCTATAGTTTCTATAGTATGTTTGTCTTATTTCTCTGTGTGTATGTATGCATGTTTTAAGATCTGTAAAACTTATATCTCCAGATTACAACAGCTCTGGAAAAATACAAATACGTGGGTAGCCACCATTTTAATCTTCTTCCATTTACTAGCATTAGTAAGTTGCAACTAATTGGATCAAATACATCTCTAAATTTAACTTATATGTTTAACTTCAATACAACAAACAGATAATGGTACCCAATTCTCAAGTGCCTTTACAGATCTGAGAGTATGGCATTTAACAAAAGAGCTTCTAACACAGAGACATGCCAGCTCCTGCAGCATCCTATAGCTCCTCCAAGATGTGTGGTTGCAAAAGACTTTCCACCTGGAGGCTTGCCTTTGGGTATGGCTAAGCCACCCACACAGCAAAAATTGGCCTTCCACCTCATCAACTTCCTGGATGCTACACTGGGGAATTGATCATCTCATCTGCCAAAACAGGTAGACTAAATCTACCTCCCCACACACACACAAAGGAAAATCTTTGGGTGTCTTGAACTTAGCAGCTAACAGCAAGTTCTGCTTATTAGACTCATGTTCTCTAAAGACTAAGAGACTTGGGATTGCCTGCATAGCTAAGAAAGCTGTCTCATTTCTGCTCATTTATGCCTCCCAGGTTTGTCTAATGGAATTTGATGACTTAAGGTACTAGTATCTCATTACTTCATTTGTTAAGTTTCCTGCTAAAATTACAGACGGGTGTGCCTCTTTCACAGGCTTCATAGTCTTAGATTAACAGGTTTCAGGTGTATCTTAAAAGATCCAGAATTCCCAATTCCCTTTAATTGTCTTCTAAAATGTTCCTGTTCCAGTTGTCTTACAGATACCTGCAGGTTCCT
>LOEQ01007893.1:38445-59600 GCA_001685075.1 Bramus lutescens
TTGGTGTGTTGTTATTTCAGGGTATAAGCTAGCCGTGTGGGAGCCGGGCTGGACGAAAAGCAGGGCCCGCTCCCCTTATTACTACACCAAAGTACTTACATATGTTAGAATATCTCAGACATCTACAGAACAACATAAAGTTCTTCAGCCAAACAGCATACGTTCTGAAAAGTTCAAGCATGAGTTCTTTTTTAAACTAATTCCTGTGTTATTATGACTTATCTTATGAAAGCACATCATTGACAGAGTATTTTTGAACTTTGGATCTAGAACGCAGTTGAAAACAGAAGCTGTGATCCATATCATCCATACATGAGCATGAACTAAACTCCCTCAACAGTAATTACATATTAAACAATGTTATGATAAATGTTTTTGTGATTACTTACACACGTTTTAATTTTTTGTTAAATATCTATTCTTATACCACAACAAACATCTATGGACATATTAGTCCAGATACTTCATCAGTAGTTCATATATAGAACATAAAGTCAAAGGCCAATTTATCCTTTTTATAAGGATTTATGTGATGGTTTATCTGTCTAATTGTGCATGTATCTCTAAAATCCAGATTTAGAATTCTTTAGAAATTACTTGAATTGAAACTGGTAAAGAGAAGTATATGAATGCCACAAACTAATTTCATGCAGAAGTTCAAATTCTCTGTGATGCAACAAAATCTCAATTAAGATGACATATTTCATGTTCACTACTTTTCTGAGACATACAGTATCATAGCTACATCATATCAGTGAAGTTCTCTTGCCATTTAAGATAAGTTGAAATAAAGATAAGGAGATGACAGATAGTACCTTCTTCCTGGTTATTTTCTAAGGTTATTATGAATGTAATATTTCTAATAAAATTGGTGGTTTGTTTAAAAATATAACAGATCTTTTAGTAGCAGAAAAGTTAATAATATAACTTTGAATGTAAATGAAATGTTGATACTGTAGCTCTCATTATCAAAATTAAGGTATAATATTACCTCTGGCAGATATGTATGTAAAGTCAAAATGACTTTTATTCTAGACAGTATTTTATTTCATTTTCTGGGTAAATGAGAGACAAATCAAAGTTACCTTACACCAAGCTTATTTAGGAGGCCTATCAAAGGTAACTTAGTCTTTAATTGTACTGAATCATTGTGAGAAACTCAAGAATGAAGAGCCCAAGTGGGGCATGTTTGGACCATACTTAAGGAAACTCCAGACTCTGTTCAAGGTGTTCAACTCCTAAACTAGAGGATGACATAAAGTTTTCCTACAACTTCATATCTATAAGCTGTTTGCAGGCTTGATGTTGATTCTCTCAGAATGTGCACACAGTTTTTTCAGTTATGATAGGCACAACCTTATAGACACACTTCTCACACAGACTGGGATTGGCAGTTGGTGACAGAGCTCACCTGAGGACTGCAGACCTCACCAGGATCTGTCACTAAACTAAGAATCTTTCGACCCGACAATAGACTCCTGTAATCTAACACAACATCAGTAGATTTCAGAACTGCTTGAGTCTTTAAAAGTCCCATTCAAAGAAAAATAGACTCCGGCAACAAATAACATTAAAACCCCAGCCTTAGCTGGCTATGGAAGTGCTTGCCTGTAATTTCAGCTGCTTAGGTGACTGAAACAGGAAGACTGTGTTCAAGATCAGCCTGGGTAACTTACATCCTATCTCAAAAACAATTCTTTTAAAGTTCTGGAAACTTACTTCAGTGGTGGCATGCTGGCCTCATATTTGTGAGACCTAGTATTCTCTACACACACACACACACACACACACACACATACATCTCACGTACTTCTGTACAAGTCTTCTTAGGCTACCAGTAGAAAATATCAGAAATCGCTGGTTTAAAAGCAAAAATTCACTGCCCCACAGTTCTGGAAGCAAAGGTGTACTGTAATTCTTGCTCCAGATGGGTTTGATTAGCTGGGATGGATGTGTGAAGTTGCTGCCATAAGGAAATTGTGACCACTTGTTGTTCAGACAGGTGGCCAGGACTTTATACAGATTTGCTTAACAGTTTTATGAACAGTTTTGCTTCCTTAAGTTTCTAAAAAAAAATGGTTATAATAATTACCAGTTTGTTCCTTGTCACTTTCCCCTTCCGTCCCCTAACTTTCCCAACAGTAGCCATTACCTTTTCGACATAGTTCTCTATGTTAGAAGCAGAAGCAGTGTTGCAAACTACGAAGGAACTTTTCTAATTACGCACACCTACCAGTGGAACAGTGGGCCCAGTTGGCAGCATTTGTAGTTGCATCATCATGCAGAGTGCGAGACAGTTTTGTCTCTAGTGGTTAATATTTATATCTGATAGGGTCTGGGTTCTCACAATCAACTAACTCACCAACCAAAGCTGAATCAGTCCACTCTACTTTCTGTACTACTCCCTCTCCTCTGGGGATATACCAAGCATTTCCCTTTATCCTATAGGCAATATAATCTGTAAACTTATTCTTAATAGTCGTCACTTTCCATCCCTAGGTCTCATGTCCTTCTCCCTAATCTTATTGCAGCACTGGCACAGTTATTAGAAAAGAGGGAACTGTGGGTTTCTACTATTCTGCTTCATTCCCTGTTCCTAGACTGTTCCCATGAACTTTTGGTATCATCTATTTATTTAATAACATTTCTCAAAGACTCTTGTGGTTAAACTTATTCTTTCCAGAACAGTTATGCAAATATGTAATATTAAACTTCATGAGTTACTGTGACTGTGACTCATTCAGGCCAGCAGGGTGGCCAGTCAAGTGAAAGCAAGTAGAGCAGGTAGCCCACATGCTCCTGGGGTCATGCCTGGATTTATGCAGCTAACTGTGCACAGGTCTTTGTCAAGTGGGTCAGGGTCTTCAGGGTCTTGCCATAAATAGAGACATTTGTGCTCTTCTCAGGCCTTGCTCCCCAAAGAAGGCACATGTCTCCAGCTGGCTTAGTTGCATTTAATGTGAAGCTGTCTTTTCTTGGGCGACAGATGTCTGAGTCCTTAGTGTCCTCACGCAGACTTCTCTCAGGATACACAGAACTCATAAAGAGAAGAAAATATTCTTCTGCCTCTTCCAGCAAGCCAGTCTTCCCATTGTGAAGGCCCTAACTACCGCACCCCAACAAAACTCATTTCTGACTGGGTACTTCACATAGACTTAGATGAAGGGAAGCACAGACATTCAGTACAGACACACCATTTCAGAGAGAACTGTTATTTAGTCATAACCCATTTAAAAATAACCCCATCTGTTACTTATCAGTAACCCTGAGTCGGGTTCTACCTAGCTTGACAAGCTGTTCTATGCAGACCTACTTTGAATGGATGGGGAGCACTGTCTCTGAGGTGGAAAGCTGTGTCTTCCAAAATGATTTTGGAAAGAAATTTCCATCATTTTCAGAAAGTGAAGGTGGCTCTTCCACACTATGCAAAGTTGCTTTTGTCTGGTTCCTGTGATCTCTGAGACACACACTTAGCATGTTTATGATAAGGACCACAGTAGGCAGTTTGCCCCCTGCCTTCTCTCCAGCACATACTCCTCAGAGCATATATGTTTTCTCTAGGCTTCTTTTCCAACCCTGGACTTAGACTTTGTAGGAAATATTCCGTATTTAAAATTCTTTCAAGGTACTGCAATGTTTTCTTCATCTCTCCTTTGTTTAGCCTTTGTTATACAATCAAATCATGAGGCAACTTGATGTTTACAGTCGTGAAAGACAATATTTTTGTTAATCTTTAACAATAGATATGCAATACAGAACATTGTTTATGTTAAATGCTAAACAAATTAAATCTACAATTTAATATTAGTAGGATTATTCCAAGCTACAAGAATTTCTTAATGATATTTTTAGAAAACTCTATTCTACTAGAATCTACAACATAATATTTGTAGCCCGTGTTTTACTAACAAGATAACTTGTCAACACTATTGTTCTTGGTAAAGGCACCCCTAAATTAAATGGGTCCCGAACCTCAAGTTGAAAGGGGAAAAACTAACTCAGATATCACTAAACAGTCCAACCAGACTCATTTTCTCCACTACTTTGTTCAGGTTCCCAGTGCACCTGCCAGGGCAGTGATGAATGCAGAAACAGGAAAGATGTAATACTGCCCAGGATTGATTGCACAGCAAAGGGAGAAACCTACAGAAAATCCCAAGCTAGGAACTTATTTTATATCACTCCCTGTTGCTGCTCAGTTGTAAATGCTGCCGTGATTCATTTTTCAGCACTTCCAGATCTCTTGACATATGCAGCATGCTCAGAAGCAGATGCAAACTGAATGCTCAGCCCCGGCTCTTCTATTCTTCAGTTAACTTTTATTTTACTAATAGTTAACAATACATTTACTATCGCTTCTATGTAACTCTCCTTTCTGCTCAGGGAAGGAAAAGGGGAAGGTGAAGCACAAGATCATATTCCTTAGAACACTGCATTGTTTTGTAATCATGAGAGTCCTCTATTTTAATGTGTGAATGTGTACTACTGACATTATAAGATAAAAGTGTATTTACTTGGAACTGAATTATTTCAGATTATTTTTCAGTTTACTATGCAGGTACTGAGAACTAGAATGTATTTTTGAAGCTCAGGCTTTGGTAATCATTGTGAAATAAGCTATGAAACAGAGTGGAGCTTCTCATGACTTCAGTAGTTACGACTTAATAGATAATAATATATTTTAGAATATCATGTGTAAATACTGTATTTATATCATTTCTACCCTTCCCACTCCCTTCTCCAACTCCTCTAACAACCATTTTCCCTCTCAAATTTATTACATCTTCCAATTTAATTATCATTGTTTTTCACACACACACAAACATACACACACACACACACACAGAGCCTACTGTAGAAAATGGGTTTTTCCTCTCAGAAGCTACTAATTGCCTATATCACTTTATCTGAGGATGAGACCACATGGACATTCACCTGTCCACATTCTCATGTCTAGCGGTATCATCATTATGCTGGTCCTGCTCAAGCAATAATAATGGTCAAAATTTATTCATGCATTTTGCCTCTTATGTCTAACTGACAAGATATAACAGAGAAGCATAAGTATAAGATCTGTGAGGTAAATTAAAAGATTATCTTTCTGAATTTCAGTAAAAAAGTATTACTATAAACTGATTATGATCCATTTTGCTTTTACATGTATCTCATTTAATGACAAATCCTCCAACAAATAGCAGCCTTCCTGTAGACACCTTGGTAATCCCTTTCCTTTCAATGAGAATGAGATTAGTGACATTCCTTAGCAGTTGAACATGACAAAAGGACTTAATTAGATTACATGGAGAAGATGACGTTGTCACTTAATTTGTTATGTTATAATAGGTTCCATCTTAACAAATTTAAAATATTTTTGGCTTGATGAAGTGGGAAGCTATATAAAGAACTTAACATAGCAAGGAATCTTGGCACTCCTTAGAACACAAAAGCATCCAACTAGCAGTAATAAACTGAGAACTTCAGCCAGATAACTGAGAACATAGCAGTTCCATCAATCATGTGCACAAGTCTACATTTTTCTTCTCTGCTGATGCCTTCACATTCAGATAGCCTGAAACCTTCATTGAAAGCTTCTGATATTCAGCTGAGCTGAGGGCTCAGCTCTGCCATACTCAAAGTCCTGACTCACAGAAACTATCAGAAACACGTATTCTTTTAAACCACCAAAGTTGGACATGATCTTTCAGGAACATAAATTAATGCATGCCAGAACTCTAAGTTTACATACGATGATCATCTCATCTGTCCTGAGACCACTAATATCCTGATTCCATACTATATTTTTTCTCAACAACAATCTAATGTTCTTTAGAGAAATTGCTGATTATATGTTTGACACCATCAACAGATTAACAGAGTGAGGAGAATACTCAGAAAATTTACATCTGGATCTTGGGTCCATGTGAGCATGATGAGAAGAGAAATAGAAGAATAAAACACAAAAATTAGGAAAGACTAAAAAAGATATGAAGATAAACATATGTTGGACTAAAAGCAGATACAGCATTGCAAAGAAAGGATAACTCAACTTTGACACTGGAATACAGCACATGAAGGAAAGGGAAATAAAAAACTAAAAAGTGAATAGAGCTTTAATTATGTATTTATCAAAACCAATGGTCTGAAATCATGTAATTTGAATTCAGAAATGAAAAAGTATTGTGTGATACTATTCCTGGAAAAACATGAACACGTATGTATTTACTCCAGGCAAGGAGCTGACAGTGGATCAAGGTTCAGACAGCACCAAAGTCCAGCCTGTTAAACTGAAATAATCCATGCATGAAAGTTACAGACCACCAACTGGCTTTAATTTTTAGCCAGCAACCAAGATCAGGCTAATGCCTGAGAAAGTCTCTTGATGCCACATCTCTAGGGCACATGTTTCTTTTAAGCAAAAGACCACATAGACAGCTATTACATGCATCCTTAGGTTAATGACCAGACTGATCTTGCAACATTTGTTTAGGAAAAGTATACTAGTTATTTCAGAAACAACATGACAATTAATTTTGATCTATACTTTTACCTATACTTTTAGTTTATGTTTAGTTTGTTAAACCATTAATTATTCTGGTTAATACATCTGGACAAGGGTCATGGGCAATACCATGTGTTTTCAAGGCAGATGTGCCCATTGTGGGAACAGTGGGTGTGAAGTACATACCAAGGGGCAAAATGGAGTCAGGACAAGATAGTATTATCTTAGTTACTTCAGTACCAATGCAGTTTATTGAAGTTTCCTTCAGGAATATAGGAGAAAGATTACTTACAAGAGCAGAAAAGACTCAAAGTCAGCTGCATCACTAATGGACACCCAAGTATGAGTAATAGCTCACAAAGACTGGATGGAACTGACTCATACTGCATATCCTGAAGGTAGCTTAACAGATTGAAGAGTGTTTCTTTTTCGGGAGGTTCATTTAGCCCAAGCCACTTCCTCAAAATTCAAGTTGAGAGAAAGTCTTCTAGGTAGCTAGCATATGTTCTGTTTCTTCCAGGAGGCCAAGCTTATCTGAGAGTGACTACTTATCTCACAGTAGTCTTTGCAGTTTACATACTATTGAGAAGAAAGAGACCCAGTGAATCTGGTCAGTTTCAGGGACTTCCTGAAACTAATTTATGTTGTTCGCTTCTGGTCTTAAGAAGCTTCACGGCTGAACGAGGTGTTTCTCCTCCTCTCATAAAGTGTTTTTGCTTCTTCCTTCACCTTCCATTTCACACCATATAGATTTAAAAGTTTCCCTCCAAGATGAATTATTTTATTCTCTAAGAAAACTGCTACATAAGAGAGACACAGCAGGTACAAAAATAATTTTTAAGAAACGATAGCCATGTCATCTTTCCAAATTTGCTTAAAACAATGAAACCATAAATATAAAAAAGCAAGAAACTGAATACACTACACATTATAGCTAAAGTAAAATGAGGAAAGACCCCTTTTCTGAAATTCTGAAAACTAACAACAGAAAGTGGTATTTTACATGCTAAAAGGATAAAAATACAAGTCAGGTTCTATATCCAATGAATGTATCCTTCAAGAACAAAGGCAATGGAATGTATAAGAGAGAAAGAGAGAGAGAGAAAGAAAGTGTGTGTGTCATATATATATGATATTTATTTAATATATTTGAGATACTTATATAGAGAGAATATATATTTGAGGTATTTATTAATATATATGAAAATTCTTAAAAGACAGCCATTATTAACAAAACAATATTGAATGAAATCATGACTGAAACAGAACTACAAATATTTATGAATATTGTTGGAATCTGTCATTAACTTGTAAGGAGTAAAAAGAAATGTGACATAGGGGCATTCATAAACTCAGTCCATGGGGCAATAATTGATTGAGCATTATTTTCAAATGTTCAGGAACTGTTCAACAAACTCAACAAAATGGACTCTATGACAGACTACAAAATTATGAAAGTCCATTAAAAATTATTGAAATTGAAAAATGTATATTCACTGTAAAATAAAATCTTTCAATGTCCATCAGTGGTCTCAATTCCCCAATAAAAAGACACAGAGTAATTGGATGTATATGAGAACAGGACCCCTCATTCTGCTACATCGAAGAAACACACCTTGACATCAAGGATAGACATTATCTCAGACTACAGGATTGAATCAAGAAATTTCAAGCTAGTGGACCTAAGAAGCAAGGTTCTGTATCCATTTTTACTATCTAACAAATTGGAACTCAAAGCAAAACTCATCAAAGAGATAGGGAAAGACACTACATACTCATCAATGGAAAGATGACATTTCAATTTTAACATCTATGCCTAGTTTGCAAAAGAAACACCACCACAGTTTAAATCACAATTTGACCCTCACACATTGACAGTGGGAGGCTTCAGCACCCTACTCTCACCAGTGTAAAGGTCATCCAGACAAAAACTAAACAGAAACATGTTAGAACTTAAAGACACAATAAACCAAATGAACTTAAGATGTATTTACAGAACATTACACCAAAACACAAAAGAATAAACCTTCTTCTCTGCACCTCATAGAACTTTATCCAAATTTGACCATATTTTTAAATTTATGGCAAGTATCAACAGAAACAAGAAAATTGAAATAATTCCCTGAATCCTATCTCCACCAATTAAAGATGGATATCAACAAAAACAGAAACAGCTGGGCAGTGATGACACAAGCTTTTAATCCCTGTACTCTGGAGCCAGATGCATGTGTATATCTGTGTGCTTGGAATGCACTCTATAAACCTTACAGAGTGCTTTCCAGGACGGCCAGGGCTACACAAAGAAACACTGTCTTGAAAACCAAAAACCAGCAACAATAACACAAAAAGACTTACGAACTCATGGAAACTAAACAACTCTCTAAAGGATGAAAAATGGAAAAAGAAATTAAAAGAAAGCAATTAAAGACTTTCTAGAATCCAATTAAAATGAATACACACCATACCCAAACTTATGGAATACAATGCAAGCAGTTCTAAGAAACATGTTCATAGTACTAAGTGCCAACATTTAAAAAAAAATGGAGAGATTTCATGCTAACTTAACAACACTCCTGAAAGCTATAGGAACAAAGAGAAGTAATCACACCAAGAAAAATAGAATGCAAGTAATAACCAAGCTAAGGGCTGAAATCAATAAGATAGAAACAAACAGAACAATACAAATAAAAGAAATGCAGAATTGGTTCTTTGAGAAAGTCAACAAGACAGAGAGCCCTTATCCAAACTAATTAAGTGTAGAGAAAGAATGTCCAAAGTAGCAAAATCAGAAAAGAAATGGGGGACACAACAACAGACACCAAGGAAATCTAGAGAATCATCAAGATATTCTTTTGAAACCTGTGAGCCACAAAAATTGGAAAACCTAAAAGAAAAGAATAATTTTCTCTATAGATGCTATTTAATAAAGTTATGCCAAGATCAAATAAGCAATTTGAACAGCCCCTTTTATTTCTATTTTTTTATTCTGCTCTTATGTATTACTTCCCAACCACAGTTTTCCCTCCCTCCTCTCCTTCCAGGACTTGTCCCCTCCACCTCCCCCTCTCCTCCAGATCCACTCTTCCTCCATTCCCTTCAGAAAAGGTCAGGCCTCCCTGGAATATCAACCAAACATGGCATACCAAGCTATAGTAAAACTAAGCACGTCTCCTCATATTAAGTGTGTACAAGGCAGCCCAGGAGGAGGAAAGGGGAGCCAAAAGCAAGCAAAAAAGTCAGAGACAGGCTTTGCTCCTACTGCTAGTATTTCCATAGGAAGAACATGCTACACGATGTAGCATACATACATCGGACCTAGCACAGACTCACACCTCTCCCTGACTGTTGGTTCAGTCTCTGAGTCCTATGGACCCAAGTTAGTTCATTCTTGTGGTGTCTGCGCCCTTCTAGCTCTTACAATCTTTTTGCACTCTTCTGCAGGATTCTCTGAGATCCACCTAGTGTTTGGCTGTGGGTGGGTCTCTGTATCTGCTCCTCCCGTCAGTTGCTGGATGAAGGCTCCCTGATTACTATACTTATATACAGAGTATCATTAGAAATCATTTCATTGACTTTCTTTTCTTTCTGGCCATGTTTGGTTCTATCCCTGGTCTCTGGGCTAGTCATTCTCTGGTTCCTACCCTACAGCCAGTGTCAGTGGTGGGCTCTCTCTCTTATGGTATGGGTCTCAATTTGGCCCAATCATTGGTCGGTCAACCCCACAAGTTCTGTGCCACCTTTACCCCAGCACACTTGCAGGCAGGACCAATTGTAAGTCGAAGGTTTTGTAGCTGGATTGCTGCCCCGATTCCTCCACTGGGAGCTTTGTGTGGTTACAGAAGATGTCTGGTTCAGTTTCAGGAACCCTCATTACTAGGAGTCTTCACTAGGGTCACCCTAGTGGATTTCAGTCCTCCCCCCCCAATCTATTCTATTTCCCCTTGCCAAAGATATTCATGCATTCCCCCCCTTAACCTCTCTGGGTCTGTAGATTGTAGCATGATTATCCTTTGCTTTGTAGCTAATATCCACTTATATGTGAGTATACACCATGTTTACCTTTCTGGGCCTGGGTTACCTCACTTGGGATGATTTTCTTCTTGTTCCATTCTATATGAAATTTATCTGTTTCATGATGTTATTTTTTAACAGCCAAGTAATACTATATTGTGTAATGATAAAACATTTTCTTTTTCCATTCTTTGGTAGAGGTACATCTGGATTGTCTCCAGTTTCTGGCTATTACAAATAAAACTGCTATGAACATATTCAGCAGTTGTCCTTGTGGTAGGATGAAATGCCCTTTGGATATGCCCAGGAATGGTATAGCTGGGTCTTGAGGTAGATCTATTTGTGGTTTTCTGAGAACCCAACATATTGATTTCCAAAGTGACTGTACATGCTTGCATTTTCACCAACAATGGAGGAGTGTTCTCCTTGCTCAATAATAGGAAGCATGAACTGTCGCTTGCCAACACAATTCTTTACAGGCCTTGAAAGGACAATTCTCACCTTCATATGGAAAAACAAAAAAACCAGGATAGCTTCGACTATCCTGAATACTAAAAGAACTTCTGGAGGTATCACCATCCCTGGTTTCCGACTCTACTACAGAGCTATAGTACTAAAAACTGCATGGTGTTGTCATAAAAACAAATATGTCAAGCAATGGAATTAAATTAAGGACCCAGACATAATCCATATATNACTCCTGATTTTTGATATTACATTTAATGAAACTGCAGGAATAAAACTGCAGGTTTTAGCAGAATTTATCATCCTTCAATAGCTCTTCACAGTGTTTTTCCAAGTAACTCATCAGCTTCATTTTAATAATGGTTTTCAGTTCCTCCTTATAATATATCCTCTATCCTAATAGTTTGGCATTGTAGTTTTTGCTGTTCCTCTAATGAATACCCTTTCTAAGAATAATTTAGATGTCATCCTGGCTTATCCATTTTTTTAAACATTGAAACTTTGATACAAAACACTTGATTTTCCCGAGTATGGGAACCCTTACCTACAGAATGGGCAAGTTATAGTCTCACAGAGTTATTAGAAAAAATATGGATATTTCCATGCAAAACACCCAGCATGTATCTGAAAATGTGTTAGCTATTGTAATCATGCTGACTCTTTGCATTCCAGAAGCACTGATTAAAATCATCTAAAGCTATACACAAATCTCTTCTTTTATACTCTTTCATGTAGACTATTGCCGTATTTTTTTAAAAATTAAGCTTTGTTTTCCCCTCAATAATACTTGCTTGATAAGAACTGTAATTCATTTCCAATCATTTCAAACTTAGATTGCCATCAGAAATATGAATTACAGGCCCTGAAATAGTAAAACTTGTTTATGTATTTGAGCTACTGTTTACCCTCTAATTTACCCTAAAATAATTGCTCCATCTTCCAAGTTGTTCTAAGACCATTTTTTTTCTTTTTTGGCTCCCATATGGTTCTTGGGACAGAAGGCACAAAGTCAGAACAATGACAGTTGGAACTGAGTGACTATTCCATTGAAAGTCAATTGAATTTCAATTTCCTTCAATGGGGAAAGCCAGGAGGAACCAATTATTGCTGCTTTAACATTGTGCAATTTTACCTCAGGCACCACTTAGGATCCAAATGAAAACATTTCAATTCCTGCTTATTTCTTTCTTCCTGATAAAACACCTCCTTTACTTGACTCCTGAAAATAGTGCTTTATCAAGGGAAAACCTCATTAAATACATCCTAACATCTTGTTCATATTAACAGCTATTAAAAAGAGGAAAAATATACAGGGACCGGTATCCCACGGACACCAGTTTACTATTTTTCTTGCCAACCATGTGCATGGCATTGCTCCGATTTCTGCTTGTCACAACTAACTCAAGAAGGAAATCGGTACAATTCCCTTTCTCTTTGAGACATCAATTCCCAATCTGGAGGAAATCTCATCTCCATGCTGAGTTTGCTTGCATCTGCCACAACCACAGGGCCTTTTGTGAGGCTCTTGGCACACATCACACATTTTCCACTGTGAAGCTTGGCTTGGGGAGGGGGTGAGAATGTTGTTCCCCTAGCAGTCATTCAGGACCACAGACTGTGACAGCCAGAGCCACCTAACAAGCTGTGAAAATTTCAGCCACCTGAGGAGCTGTGAAAGACAGAGATGGTGCGAGCTGAGGATCTGTGAGCCTCCAGGAGTCTCTAGAGGAGCTGCAACTATCTTAGGCCCTCATGTCAGCGAAGAAGCAGTGTGCTTTGAACTGAATAACGATGTCAGCGGGGACCAGAAGACATAAGAAGTGAAAATAAACTCAATCATGTTAGAAAAATGCCTGTACAAGGGTGGGATCGCAGCCATGCCTAGCCATTACACTCTGGGTCTATTGTATAGAAAGAAGACAAATTACATAATGAGAACAGAAAGAAACTTAAGCACCAAACAATAACCAGAGCCTAATAATTGAGTCAATTACCAAGCCAGGCTCTTGATACGTGGCTCAGCATGAGAAGAGCCTATAAAAAAAAATGCAAAACGCTAGGGTAGTTCAGGATGTAAGAAAATGTGCTGTTTTTTTCCCAGTCCCCTCTTGTGGGAGAGCAGTAACCAGAAGTTTTAATGGGTCATTACTTCTCCTTATGTTCTGCAAAATAGGCCCAGTCTGCCCAGGACACATCTGGTACACTGCCTTCCTCATAAGCTCTCTGAATATCCCTGTTCTCTTGTCCCAGTTGGACATGAGACTGTCACACAGATACAATTTCATCACAGCGTTGCTTTTTCATGCTAGTGTGAGCTTCATCCCCAGCTTCGAAGAATTTAAAGGGCAATATCAATTATCCTTTCAAAGCTGTTTCACATCACTAGAGAAGCTTTGAAAATTAGATTTAAGTTCCCGTTGTCAACTTGGGGTTACGCTAGGTCTGGAATTTGGCTGTTAGCTTAGGTATTGATGGGAATTAAAGGACAACTTTGAACTTTGCTCTGTGGGATTGCCCTACTCAAGAAACCAGGACACTGTTGGGACTGTTATGAAGGTCCTCTCTGAAGACTTGTTCTTCTGTTCTTTTTGTGATCTGTCATGGAAACTAATTGTAAAAGGGGCCAAGAAAGAGAAGTCTTGTGATGACGCTTTCAGTAACTTAGGAAGACTGTCACTGTAGAGAAGAAAGAAATAGGAATTTTGTCTTTGTGATTCTTTCTCTTAAGTTGTAAAGGAGGAAGAGAAGATGACTTAGTCAGTAAAGTGCTTGCCATGCAAGCCTGAGACCCTGAGGTTGGACCTACGACCCACATGAAAGCCAAGCTTGTTTCCCTTCTTTAAAACTTCAGCACTGAAAGGTAGTGTGTGCACCAGGTCTAGCCGGCCAGAGAGCCCGTACCAAATGGAAAGCTCTGAGTTCAGGGAAAGAACTTGTCTCAAAACACAACGTGGCCAGAGAAAGAGGAAGACATTTGATGCCTGGATGTATTTATTGTAATGGTTTGATGGCAGAAAGCAACCTTGGCAGTTGGGAGCCTAGGGGAAGCACAAAGTCTCACCATGCAGAAGAGCTCTTGTGGGAGGTTTATTGGGGGGGGTGCAGAGGTGGCCTCGGAATACGAGCAGAAGGAAGAGAGAGTGGGGCAAGAGGGGCTTTTTCTTTTCTTTTTTTTTTTAATAAGGAGGTATAACGCATGGACATAAGGAGACTGCTCTACACAGTGGCTTTAGTAGGCATGGTGTCAGATCTTGGCTGCTGCTCATGACATGTATATATATATCATACACACAAAGAGTTAGGAAAACAAGGTTATTAAAATTAATTATATGCTGAATTCAGACCATCTTCTCATTAAAGATTGAAGTTTACAGCTTATAAGAGTAAAGCCATGACTTACCTATGAAACTGAGTGTAAATCAAAGGTTTTATTTAATTCATTTTGGTACTGGGAATTGAATCTTGGGATACCTAGACAAGTGCTCCACCACTGAGCAGTATTTCAAACTCTTCATTTAATTCGTTAGTTAATGACAACACCGGTAAGGTGTTCCAACTAGTGTAAATAAAGATTAAGGAACCACATGTATATTGATTATGAGAGCCAAGTATGATGATAAATGGGTAACTTACTCCACCTATATTCTAGACAGTTTAGAAAGCTGTGGGAAATATTGGAAATACTGGGTTTTCTACTGGAGACTTTCTGTAAGCCTTTCTGTCTTGCTCAAAGTGTTTCATGATTCCAGTTTTTCTAAACAAAGTACTAATAAACAAAATGTAAAGATTTACTACTAGTCTTTTTTAGTGCCACTCCCTAAGATATCCCAGAAAACTGCCTTGTATACATCACGGACATTGTCAAACTATCTGATTGTTGTTGGTTTTGCTAACAGATGCCAAAAACCCAGTGATAGGGAAGGTGGGCACACTAATCTCTTCTCAGTTCCATGGGACAGCTAGAACAAAATATCCCTACAGGTGGCTTAAAACAATAGAATCAGCTTCTGTCCTCAAGTGTCCAGAAGAACAGACATCTGAACAAAGGATAGGGGCATTGGGACTGGGTTTATACAAGATCGTTGCAAGATGATCTCATACCTGCTTCCTCTGAGCTTCTGGTGGTCAACAATATTTGATAGCTAAACCCTGACTTGCAGTTTCATCAATTCTTCATCTCCACAGTCAAGTACTATTTTCTCTGGGTCCACATCTTTGTCTAGATTTCCCTCTTTTTGGAAAGTAACTATTATTTGGAAATCAGCCTCATTCTAATGTTTGCTGTCTGCATCTTACTTTGATTCCTTCTTCAAAGATCCTATATCCAAATAGGATTTCATTCACAGAATGCAGGGATCATGATGCAGAATATTATTCAAACAAGCACATCACACTTGGTGATATCCATGTAAAGGGAAGTGTGTTTCTTACCAAGAATAGCCAGGGAACTCAGAAAAGCTGTTTTTTAAGGTAACAAGTTAAAATGAGAGCCTTCCAGTGAAGGAACGAGTATAGAAACATAAGCAGGTTTTGACCATCTCCAAAAAGCAAGCTAAGCAAATGAATGTGAGAGTAAATTTCTGAGCCAGTGTTGAGGAGGCAGCTGTCTACACATTGTCCAGGATTCAGAACTAAATTTTAATTCTGGCTTTATAGCTAATTGGTTGTGTGATGTGGTCCAGCCCTCTATCCAATTGAACTTGACTTCCTTCTCTTCTTAAATGACAGAAGTACACAAGAATTTCTTTGAATTATCTCCCAACTCTAATGGGCTATGATTTAGTATGAACGAGACTTTTTAGGTTAGATAGCTTGAATCAATAGTCCTCGACAAGGATCTTCTAAACTTATTCAAACAGGTGTGTACATGCATGCCCAAGTAGCAAATCCATTTGGATTCTTTGTTTGTTTGTTTGTTTTGTTTTGTTTTTGTTTCTGTTTTTCACCTAGTGGGGTTTTTGGAAATCCTGCTTTTATGACACAAAGTTGCATCTTGTCTTTTTTTTCCCCACCTTTCTTTCTTATGGTTCTGTGTCCATGACTCCAGCTGTAGAGTTTCCACTTCTTACAACCCCAAAAGGCATTTCTGTAGCAGTGTCTGTGGGTCTCTAGGGAATGCTATTTGTAGCGAACAGTGATGTGTGAGCTGAGCAAATGCTGGCCCTGAACAACTGACTGATCAGGGTCCAAGTGAAATAACTCTCATTCTTGAACATTTAGAATTGCTACCAAAATCTACTACCATCTCTTGAGTGCTCTCACTTGAGAAATGTGAAAGGGAAATGGAGTTGAACTTTTCATTGGGCTAACAACCACCTCCCAAGCAGACACAATGACTTATCAATTAGGAATGCTTGGTCTTAGCTTAGGCTTGTCCTACTAGCTGTTTTAACTTAAATCTGTTTCTATTTATCTTTATCTTGTCTTGGGGCTTTTTTACCTTTCTCTCATTCTGTATGTCTTGTCTTACTTTCTTACTTCCTCCATGTCTGTCTGGCTGGACCCTCTCCTCTTCCTGTTGTGCCATGCCAGCACGGCAACTGTTGTTTTTCTGAGTGAGGGACATCGGGATTAACACGCAACACAACTTCAGGTTCTGCAGACAAGCTCTTTATTCCACTTTCTCACACAGTATATACAGCCCTCAGCAGGGGAGGCCAAACCAGCAAAAGCAGGAAACTCATCACCATAACTCAATGGCTTAGGAGTAAACATCCTTAGAAACATTGATGAAAACAACAGATTGTTCTTGTTTTTGTTCCTGTTTTCAACCAACCACAAGAGTGCAAAAAAGATCAAGTGGGGGTGCAAAGGCCTGTCCTCTAGGGACCCAACACTGATGTATCTTTTTCTCCCTCAAGCCTAAATTCCTCCTCCTTCTTAGTGAGACACTGACCTTCTTCTTCCCAGTGTCCTCCTAGTCAGTCTCTCCCACCCAATTGCTACCTGACCTGATATAGGTCAGTCAGCTCTTTATTGACCAATGAGAGTAATACACATTCACAGTGTACAAAGGTTGCTCCACAGTATACCACCTCTCTAGGCCATCTAGAAATTTTAAGAAAATGAACAAGTATAAATCTCTTTTGGACCTAGATTAACAGAGCTAAGTGTCTAGAGTACAGAAATCCCAAGGACTACATTACAATGAAGTTACGTTTATCACTCATACATATGACAAATATTCCTGCTCCCTTTCCCTTGTCCCCTTCTCTTTCTCCCTTGCCCCTTATCTGTTTAGCATCACATCCTAGACCATTCTAATACAGACCTCACCTTTTTCTCTTCTTAAGAATTACATCATTTTCTGCTGTTTTTCTGCCAGTCAAAAAGCAGCCTCTTTAACTTGTTTTCCCTGCTTAATAAAGGATATTTCTGTAGAAACAGGTGTTTGGGTGTGGTTTGTGTCATTTTGCCGGAGTACCCTTCAGGGATGTCAAGCATATAAAATTAGTTGTCTACAAAGGCCCGGGCATCTGCTATTCCCAGAGCCAGAGGGAGAGGTGAAAAGCCTAAACTAGGTGCTGGAAGGCTATAAAATCCAGTTCTCTGCAAGAGCAATTCAGGCTCATACCTGCTTAACCATCTCTTTAGTCCTGAACCCTTCCTTGTTTTAAGCTTTTCCACGTCTAAAAATACCTGGCCTAAGCAGGATTGGATCTCCTTCTATTGACTTCAAACATTTAAAGGAACACAGGAACAAAGTTAGTCTTTAGCCATTTGCTTGCCCCTCTCCCCCTGCAGATCTCCAGAGTCTTGCTGTCCTTCTGCCCCAATGGGCTTGTCTCACCCACCTGACCTCCATCCCTTGGCCTCATCTCTTTGTTGTGCAATTTATTTAGCTTATTTAGTCTTCCATAACCTGCTCTCCACACATCAACTCTCTTTGCCATGAAAACACCTCTGGGCTTGAAGTTCCTTTTCTACTCTAATCACTTTCTGCAGAGAATCTGCCTTTGTTGCTTTTATGGTTTTTCTTCCTTAGAGAGAGAGAGGAAGGAATGCAAAGAAACTAACTGGGCAAAGGGGAACAGAAGAGCAGGATAGTGAGGGTTATGTTACACTGCATTCAGTGGGAAACAAACAATCTAGCATTGTTAGTATAGAGGACCCTCCTTTGCACTTTATGTGCATACTCATTGTGGGAACAATGGTATTAAATTAGCAGGTTTCTCAGGGTTCATTATCCTTCCTGGAAGTGTTTCTTACGAAGATGAGCATATATGAAGATAATATTTAAACATTGCATAAAAACAGATGTATCTGAAAATTATAAATATCTAATTTCAAGTAATACACTTATAAAAACATGGGCTCTGAGGTCAAAGTGTTCAGGTCTTATGTTTAGTTCCATTGCAGATGGCCAGAGCTGCACCCTCATTTCTATGGTGAAGTAAGCAGAATTCTTTGCAAGAGGGCAGTACAAACGCCAGCTGGGTAAACAATAATAACCATAAATTTTAGCTCTATAATGAGAATTATGATGAGAATTTATGAACTATTTCTATAAATATTTTAACATACCTAATGCCAAACTAAAAGGGTTTTACATATAATATTCAATTCATACAATAACTTGTTAGATAGAAATGATATATATTAACTTCTTAGCAGAATATCTGGCCTATAATCAGGTTTCATAAAGAGTAACTAAAATAATAATTATTGCTTTAAGTGGTATTGTTATGATTAGCCAACGCTATAATAATGCTTATCCTTGCTGGAAGCATTTTTACCACAGGCAGAAATTACAGAGAATGGATATGGATGTTTTAGAATTGAAGTTAATGTGTGAAATTTCCATCCAGGAGAAACATTAAGATTATAAGTGATAAGATTTTTTGTAAAGAACAGGGAGGGATGGGTCTCAAATGAGGCCAGAGAAATAAAATGTTAGATTTCAACATGAAAATCTCATTAACAATAATAGGAATTTAGCAAGCAAAGAGGTGACACCCAGTGTTTCAGCTTTCCAGCTCAATATTTCTGTTACTTCTTCAATGTCCTCACCCCCAGAATCACCACATCTCAAAGTTTCTAAAGATATCAGTCAAGAGAAAATAGGGAGAGAACTGTTCCTTTAAGCTCACTCTTTACACAGGTTTCCCAACATGGAAGACATAAGTTGTTTATATATATATATAGATAGATAGATAGATAGATAGATAGATAGATAGATAGATAGCTATAGATAGATAGATATAAATATATACATATACACACCCATATATGTATATATGTGTTTATATGTATGCATATATATGTGTGTATATATTTGTAGATGGGAATGGGGATACACACACACACACACACACACACACATATATTCTCAGAACACTACCTGACAACACATTCTAAGGAAATTTCCTTGCTATAGAGAGGAAGGTCTCAACTTCTCAATAATCTTTGATTGTCATTGTTTCTTCTACTGCCCTCACATTTTATACTTCAGAATTGTGAGAGAGCAAATTCAGTTCTGATTCAAGAAACCAGCAACACATACCCTCTCAGAATTCTGGACCTTGCCCCCTTTTGCCCCTGCAAACTCTCCCCAGGCCCACACTGCCAGAATTAGTCTTGGCTCCACAAACAACCCCAGCAGACTTCTGACAAGCAGACCCAGGCCACACAGACAAGAACCAATGAGTGACCTGCCTGCCCTCAGAACTTTACCACTCCCTGGATTCTGTGCCCTGTGTGACCCTTCCCCAGACCCATGCCATTCTAGTTTATCTCTGGACATGCTGCTACTGGGCCCTGCCCCCAACCCCAGCTGTTTTCTGCCACTGAGATATAGACACACCAGTGAGTAGCCCTCCTATCCTGTGTCCTAACCCCTCCCATTTCAGCATCAGTATCACTGTTGGGCCCTGCCCCAAACTTGTACTCTACTAGAGTCCTCACCAGTCAAGTGGATGAGTGATCTGCCTTCCAGCTACATGGCTGCCACTCCCTGGGTCCTGTTCAAGCAAGACCCAAGCCATCCACCGCCCAACCCCTCACACCTCATCATTCTCCCCAAGGCCAGCCCTACTCCAGAACTCCAGAAAACTCCATATCAGTCCATATCAGTTGCAATAACAAATCCAGCATCTCTAACTGAGGATAGGTTGGTCCTAGATACCCCAGAAGAAGACTCTGGCTTTACTTGAGGCCAGGTCTGATCTAGAGACCCAAGAAGAGTTTGGGTTAACCAAAGACCAGGGAAGATCAAAATGCCAAAGGCCTTAAGAACCCCAGCAAAGACATACTACTGGACTTGAAGACTTACTAGTCACTAGAGCCCTTGACCACTTTGGTTAGAAGACCAGGGAGAAAACAGAAACCAAGGAACAAACCATCCATCCATTAAAGACAAACACAAGAATCAACACCTAGACCGATAATCACCCCAAATCCAGATGCCTAAATGCCAGTGTAAGAGCACTTTCAATAATAGAATGGGCAATATGTTACCACAAGAACTCAGCGATCTTCTGACAGCAAGATTTGAACATTTCAATGCAGTTTAAGCAGAAGAAAATGACTTTAATGAAATATTATAAAGATGGTAATGGTCTTTAAAAGAGGAAATTTAAAAAGACCTTAAAGAAATTGAGGAAAAGTCAAACAAAAAACTTTTGAGGAAATCAATAAATCTCTTAAACAATATCAAGGAAACCAAGAACAAATAAAGTTGACAGAAACAGGTAAAATGGTTTGAGACCTGAAAATGGAAATAGAAGCAATTAAAAAAAACCACACACACACAAGCTGAAGGAATTCTGTAAATGGAAAATCTGGGTAAGTAAGCAGGAACTATAGACGCAAGCATTACCAACAGAATACAAGAGATGAAAGAAAGAATCTCAAGCATTGAAAATACGATAGCGCAAATAGATTCATTGGTCAAATATAATGTTAAATCTAAAAAAGTCCTAATGCAAAACATTCAAGAAATCTGGGACACTACGAAAAGACCAAACCTAGGAATAATAGAAATAGAAGAAGAATCTCTGTTCAAAGTCTCAGAAAATATATTCAACAAAATTATAGAAGAAGGTTTTCCCATCTGAAAGAAGGGCATACTCACAAAAGCATAAGAGCTTATAGAACACAAAGTAGACTGAACCAAAAAAAGACATTCCCCTATCCCTTTCATATAATAACCAAAACACTAAATATGCAGATCAAAGAAAGC
>LOEQ01007893.1:66099-77762 GCA_001685075.1 Bramus lutescens
GAATCGCAATTTGTATAATTAAACCTTGCTTTTTCATTTTGATGATCCTGTGTAGTCTTGGAGTCCCTGCAACTCGGGCACGACATGGACAGAATGATGGGATATTTTTAAGTAGGTTTTGCTTTAGGACCTTTAGTTTAATAATAAACAGTAAATAGTTTGGAGATAATGAGAGACGGGTGTAATAAGTCATTTATATTAATCATGTGTGATGTGATTCTAAAGAGGCACAGGAACAGTGTCTTGATTTAACAGAAAGCAATCAATTGTTGTCCGAGACTACTCATTCATTTCCGGCCGCCCAGACCCTAAAAATCAGACAGACACTGTATTAATTACAACACTTTTGGGCCATTGACTCAGGCATATTTCTACCTGCCCCTTACATTTTGAATTAACCCATTTCTATTAATCTATGTATTGTCAGGATGCTATGGTTTACTGGAAAGGTTCTGGGTCCTTCTTCTGCAGCTATATGGCATCTCCCTGACTCTGCCCCCCCTGTGTGTGTGTGTGTGTGTGTGTGTTCTGATTTCCTCTTTGCCTTCACTCTGCTGAGCCATTGGCTAAAACAGTTTTACTTATCAACCAATAAAGCAACACATATACAGAAGGACATCCCACATCAATCAATAGTTTTTAATTCTTGTAACCTTAAGATGGTGAGATCTTTTATTCTACTCAGACCTTAATTTAGTCTTTGCTCCATGTTGGGAATCTCAGCTCCAGTCTCCTCCTCCCATTCCAGACCCTGCCCCTCAGAAAGACCATCAAGGGTCAGCTCCTTCATCCGAGCTGCTTAAGACCATGCTATCAGGTTTCTAAGACCTCGTAAAGTAAGACCTGGTCCATGATTTCTTTCCTGACTTTCTGAAATCACCTGGGAGCAGCTTTGCTCTGTTTATTAAATCTGGATTTATTAATTTGGTTTGATCTGGCTTATTGCATGGGGGATAATACTCAATGACTGAGGATCCAATACTTATCATTCCTATTACAAGAAAATCTTTTCTGTTTACCTATAACATTTGTGGCCCCGTGCATAGTGAGAAATTACTATGCAAGCAACAAAGATAATTAGTTTTTATCTACAAAATGCCAAATATTCACATTTTTCTTTTTTAGAACTTCCCTGACACATGTCTCCAAGAACAGAACAGTTAGCATCAGCATATAAATCTTTAAAACATGCCTGAAATTATTTTTTAACAATTAAATATGGGAGCTAGGCATTATGGCACATTTCTTTAATTCCAGCACTCCAAGTAGAGGTAGGCTGACTGCTCTCTGTGAGTTCAAGGCCATCCTAGTCTACACAACTAGTTCCAGGACAGTAAGAGCTACATAGGGAAACCCTGTCTGGAAAAACAAAAACAATATAAAACAGTCAAATATGGCTTATGAGTTAAAGCCTTCCAATTTTTTTTTGATTTAGATGTTTTACAAAGGTTAGTGAATTGGTTAAAGGAACTTTGTTGGCACTGACATATATTCTTTAGTTCTTAAAGTAGAACACTTTAGTTCAGAATTGCCTGCTCATTTGTTTTCATGAGATTTTGATTTCTTGTGCTCTTTGATATGTACTTTAGATATACTTGGCTAACCAGTTATTCATAAATGTTAATCTTTGTTTGCTGAGTTCAAAACTCAAAGAAATCAAAAGACGACATCATCAATATTGCAATAAACATTATTAAAACTAAGGCTGGACAGAGAAATGAGAGTCAGTCAAAACTGACTCAGTAAATGGAATAACTGGAACCAAACAGATGGTGTGTGTCAGATTATAGTGGGACATTAGGTTGGAAATCACGGGAAAGAATCATCTCATCTTAGATTCTGACAAGCCAAAACATTTGGATTTAATCTTGTAGAAAATGATGAAGCATTGAGGAAGTGTATATGAAGAAGAGAATTGCTTTACATCATTAACTTTGGGTTTTAATAATAGCCCTAAAGTTAGATTCTGTAAAAAAAAATATCTATTTGGAGGTGAGTGTTATGGTATTAATGCTCATAATTTGCCAAAATCTTGTGTTGACATCTTACCTAGGAGATGTGTGAAGAGATGGGGTCTTTGGGCAGGCTATAGATTATGACTGTGATTAGTGACTAGCTTTGTAATCATAAATGATATTGGTACCCTTTAAAAATAAGCCCAGAGGAGTATTTCCAAGCCCCATGTGTACATATAGCTAGAAAGCACAGTCTATGAATAGGAAGTGGGACTTTATCAGACATAGAAGTTTCTATACTTTTGATCTTGGGCTTTCTAGCTTCTGAAATTATGAAAAAAAAAACAGCAGAAACACAAAGTCCTAACTTATCAACACAAAACGTTCTTTTAGAGTAGAGTTCTAATAGAACCAACTCCAAATAAAACCATCATGATACTTCAGAACCCAGCTAATCTTTTCCTGTACTGTGTAGAGCCTCTCTATCTGGGTTAATGCCCCTTCATTTCTCTGAATTTCAGTCCTATTATACTTAAGATATTATAGTTTGAATCTTATCTAAGAGTAATAGATGAGTTATGAAGCACAAATGATCACTTATATGGCAAAACATTTTAAGTAAGATAACGGAATATATAAGTCAGAGTCATGTTTAATAAATAGTAATGATGAAAACATTTTACTGTCTTGTCAGTAATCACATGATACTACTTGCATCACTTATAGTCTTTATTGAAACTGTCAAGAAATAACTTATTAGCCAAAGGTTTTTTTTTATTGTACTAAATGAGACTTGAGAGGGAGAATATCAACATAACAGATGTGTAAGCTCAATTATTTACTCACTTTCATACTTTTCCATTGTTTCTTTTATTTTAGAGATTATAATACAATGTTGTCATTTTTCCCTTTTTTACCTCCCTCTATATCTTTCTATATAACATTCTTCCCCTGGTCTCTTTCATATTCATGAACTCTTTTTTCATTCTTATTTTATGTTTGTAGTAGCTGCATCAAAACTAGGAAAACAAAAGTCAAACTAACTTTAACAATAAGTTTTACTTCGAATATTTCATTTCTGGATATGATTTTAATAATTAAATCTATGATTCATGAAGATAACATAAATGTTA
Organism: Bramus lutescens; assembly: GCA_001685075.1. Taxonomy (NCBI): domain Eukaryota; kingdom Metazoa; phylum Chordata; class Mammalia; order Rodentia; family Cricetidae; genus Bramus; species Bramus lutescens. The sequence goes on from LOEQ01007893.1 coordinate 69,188, forward strand.
CTCCAGTTTCTTCTAAGGCCTATGTCCTGTCTCTCATATGTCCATATTTTTTTTTTCAAAGACCTTCCATCACCTTAAACATGCACTGGTTTAAATACGTTCAATGACCTGCTATGACTTTACATTTCCTATGTTGCATAGAAAGCAAGTTTGTTTTGCATTATACTTCCTCTATAAATTTATTGATAGAATAAATTTCTTTTGGTCTACAAAAAGTATGACTAACAATTTGACTTCCTTGGTCAAATAAAACATCCCCAGGCTCTTTCCAATTACTCCAAATTCTGCTACTGGAATATTCAGTCCTAGGTAATAACTAAAACTACAGAATTCTTGCTGATTCTGAGAGGCAGTCATGAAAATGAGTAAATCACCTTCTACTCTTAAGCAGACTCTACTTTTGCTCCCTAACTTCCTGAGTTTGTTTTGCTTTGCATTTTTAATTGACTTTTATTGAACTCTACATTTTTCTCTGCTCCCCTCCCTGTCTTTCCCCTCTCCCCTTCAACCCTCCCCCAAGGTCCCCATGCTCCCAATTAACTTAGGAGATNTTGTTGTCTAAGTTCTCTGGGATTATGGTTTGTAGGCTGGTTTCCTTTGCTTTATGTTTAAAAACCACCTATGAGTGAGTACATGTGATAACTGTCTTTCTGTATCTGGTTTACCTCAATCAAAATAATGTTTTCTAGCTCCATCCATTTTCCCCCTAAATTCAAGACGTCATTTCTTTCTGCTGTGTAGTACTCCATTGTTTAAATGTACCACATTTTCCTTATCCATTCTTCTGTTGAGGGGCATTCATTTTTACCTCAAAGTTTGAAGTAAGGCAGAGAGAGACATTTGAAAAGCATAAAATTGATACCAAGAATTTCTGATGACCAACCGCTAAAACCTCCATTGTTCAAATTGACTTCTTCCTTGGTAACCTTGGGGAATTATTCAAAGAACTCACGTGCCACTATGATAGGGGTAGTGTTCAGCCACGAGGTTCATGCAGCTGGTTCCAATGGACTCCTTAGGCAGCCTTTTGGCATTCCGTCATTTGCTCCTAGCTTCTTTCTGTCAGGGTCAGTTCACCATTCCACAATCACTGGGATTAACCTGAGCTCACTAATTCCATGCATGCCACCCTATAGTAGAGAACATGGGACATTGAAAATACCTTGCCTGTGGGTTGGATGAGCATTACTCAGACCTTTAGATGCTTGCCCATTTTCTTTTTCCACTGTTGATTAACCTCTCCTAATTGACTGCAGTTCAGCACGCTAATATAATAAATCAGATTTCACCTGAGTCCCTTGACGCGTCGCTACTCAAATTGCATGCTATTTCTCTGTTCAATTACGTATTGACTTTTAAAGATTAGCTCTCAAAGGAGAATTGATTTTTTTCATATCCCAGTTTTTGAGGAAAGCTTTACTCTATCAAACACACACTGAACACTAAGCTTTAGCTTCTGAAGGTTTTAGGCAAATTTCTTGACAATACATTTGCTGTTTACCAATACTTTGCTCTTTCTGTTTTACATATTAAAAACCTGATTCTCAGAGACAGCATATCCAAAATATCCTAATAAGCAAGTCATGAATATTTAAACTCATGAGGAAATTTTCTTATCATTTTCCCCTCTTCAGTCCACCCTAAAATATGCTACATTTTTCAACGCTGGTTAACAGCTCACATGGGTTTAACTACCTGATTAATTTCTTCTTGATTTATCATTTAGAAAGCCCATAAATAAATATTGCTGTTTGGTAAAATGACTTTTCTTTTAAATGAGACATAAGATTTCAACCACAGTGCTCACAAATGTTAGCACTATGAGTTTGCATCTCCCCATTTTCATGATGTTTCTAACTGTATTTAAATTGAGTTCTATCTTTATATTCCTTTGCTGTCACATCTCTTAAGAGTCATCCTGGGCTCAAAGGTGTGACCTCTGAACAGGCCTCTTATGTCCTTCATGAAATTATCCAGGTCACACATACAATCAAGAAATCCAATTGCACTTTCTGGAGGGCACATGGTATGTATACACTTACAAAACTGAGAAAAGAAATAAAGATAATGGACCTGATAATTCAGATACAATATATTATTGTTAGATGAACTCAGGTAATTTAAGCATCAATGTGCAATGTGGTAGTATTGAATTTTTCAAATACATAATGTCATAAACCTCCATTTAAATTTTATATACATGTAATGTAATAGAACATATGGTCTTTGAAGTAAAGTCTAAATTAAGGTTTAAAGGTAATGTTTAATCTAACAAAAATAATATTATTGTGTGTTAAATACATTTCCTATTGAGCCTAAAATTAAATGGCAATTGGCAAAATTAACTAATATTTATTGCAGAATCACTACTATGTGCCAGGCATTGTGCTAGAAGCTTTACTTGGATGGCCACACACACAAAATCAACCATAATGAGCTAAAACAATGTGGTACCTTTTCTTCTTTTCCCAAGACAAGGTTTCCTCTGTGTATCAGTCCTAGCTGTCCAGGAACTCGCTTTGTAGACCAGGTTAGCCTCGAACTCACAGAGATTTCCCGGGCTCTGCTTCCCAAGTGGTAGGATTAAAGGCATTGCCCATCTGCAATGTGATACCTTTGCTCATCAGAAGGATGGAGTGAATATGGTCTTGGGCTTCCTACTCATGGCTCTGTATTGAACCTATGATATAGTTCAGGGTGACTGTGCAATCCTGCTTACAAATCATTCTGAAATTGTGAGGTGATAGTTTCTTTAGCATATAGATGAAAAATGTTACGTTGTTCTGAAATTCTTTGACTAAATGACTACAAGTTATATATTTTTAATATTTCTTTTCATATCTGCCAACCCTCAGGTTTTTGGTTGTTGATTTTATTCAGATACTTTCTACATGGCTCTATATTCAGTACTACTATCCTTCCGGAGAGCCTTACAAACAATTTTAATGGGGGCTTTTTAAATATTTTCCCTGCCCCACTGGTGATGTATATTTTCCCCCAACACAGTAACTAAAGTATCACACACAGAGATCTCAAAGCCTTGTGCTTATCATCTTTCCCCACTTCCCATACATAATAAATTAGAGAATGATAGACCCTGTAAATTAACAGAATGTTAAGAAAAATCTTGCATCCCCTTGCTGATGTCCTAGGTAGTGTCACATTTTGAGCAATAGTTCATCAGAGGAGTCAACATCTAATGCACGATTGTAATATTAAAATGGGAGAGTGCTTACTGAGAAGCGTCTCTCTGTAATAGGACTCTGAACACCCCAGAGCCTTAAAAAATGCAAGTAAATTTCTTCAAACCCAGGTTCTTCAGAAAGATCTTCATGAGGCCCCAGGAACTGAAACCCAGTTGATAGCTTAAGGGGACCCTTTTCCATTAATGTAGAAAGCCTGAGGCAGCAAATACAAACCCATGGCTTGTCAAAGTATATCATTATTACCTTGAAAAACATTTCAATGAGTTTATTTCTGCTTAAAGAGCCAAGAAATTGCTATGAGTGCAAGTAATATTCTTGAAGGTTCAGTTCATCATTAATATTTGTTCTTGACTCCTTTCTTACCACTGCTATAAAGATTTTCATATTCTTTTAAGCTTTTTGAGTAAAAAGATTTGTTATATAATACACACAACAAATATCTGAGAAATGACTAACTAAACTTTCTATGTAAGCTATGTAGTACAGGGGCCAAAAATGATCACTTCCTTTTTATTTAAAAAAAAAAGTACTTTTTAAGTTCAGAGAAGTGATTCAGAGGGCAAGAGGGCTCCTGTACAAGCATGAGGACCTCAGTTCAAATTCCAGATCCCCACCAAATGTGGAAAAAAAGTAGTCTTGCATACCTATAACTCAGGAGGCAGTAGGACACACATGCATACATACACACACACCACAGCAGTCCCCTAAAACTCAGTGGCCAACCAACTTGGGCAAAAGGGAAAGTTTCAGGTTCAGTGGGCGATCCTGTCTCATGGGACTAAGGCAGAGAAGATGGAAAATGACACCTGTGGTACCCAGCTGACATATGAGAGGTTGCATATGGGCACATACACATACGAGAGAGAGAAAGAGAGAGAGATAGAGAGAGAGAGAGAGACCAGAGGGACACAGAGAGAGACAGAGACAGAGAGACAGAGACAGGGAGACAGAGACAGYGAGACAGAGACAGAGAGACAGAGACAGGGAGACAGAGACAGGGAGACAGAGGGACAGAGACAGAGAGACAGAGACAGAGAGACAGAGACAGGGAGACAGGGAGACAGAGACAGGGAGACAGAGAGACAGAGGGACAGAGAACTGAACAATAGGACAGTAAAACTAAGAAAACAAAAGTAAATATTCTTTGACAAAAGAGTCCACAGTACTTTGACTTCCTTCATTCCCTTTGTGGTTACAAAGAAAATACACTTTATCCAGGTTTCCAGACTATTTCTATCTGACCATGAGAACATGTGCTAAGAATAGCAGACTGTGGAGCTGAGTTTGCTTTTGACTTAGAACGTGCTGCCCCCAAACAAGCAAACTAGGAAGCTTTTCTTCATTATCAGACACAAATTTTTACACAGAGAGGTAATAGAAAGATTAATTTTCTAAAGAGCTAACTCACTAAAAGAATATGTATGCAAGTGGCCTAGTTTTAAAGGTCTGGGCTCGAGACCTACTTCAAGTATATATTCCTGTAGCTAAAATGTATCACTGGGGATGATGAACCTTCATCCCACAGCACCAGTAAAAGTCAGTCAGCTCAACTCTCCTGACTTGTTTTAATGAAGCCTTTCAAACACTTACCAAAAATCAGGTGATAATATCTTTTAAACAACACCATGAGCCTTTGTGATTGACTGTCTACTCATGAGGAAAGGTGACAGTACAAAGTTAAACACTTTTGCTGTGCTGTCAAGGCAGAGTTGGACTGAGTAGGATAGGGACATATTTCATTTTCCAGCCATCCTTTTAAGAGAGCTCAAAATATTATTATCTATACCATAAAGATGCATGACTAACTTTCAGAATTTAGAATTGTAAGTAAATGTTAATATAGGGCCCAAGAGACGAACTGACAATTATCTGCCTTAAGTGAGTGGCTTGTGTTTGGTTCTAAAGACTTCAGAAAGATTCCAACCCCTGCCAAAGGCACTTCTACACAACCCTTAGCAAAGGCAGGGATAGTATCATCAGATTAAGATCACCTGGGAGCGTTCAGACTTGGTAGACATTGAAGATATTTTCAAAGAATCTGTTTTAAACCACACAATTTTCATGGCCTTCCTTATTGACAACAGTAACAATAATCAAGCAAGAGTGAAATACATTTCAAAGAAATACACTTTGCAGCAGGATCAAGGAAAGGCATAGAAGCAAGGGATGGAGAATAAAAGACGGAGCTAAGAACACTTATAGAATGTTGACAAGCTAAGGTGGAAGTATGCTTTCTTTCAACAAATTTACCATTGTTTCAGCAAAATAAAATGGTTCACAATTTTTCCCTTTCCTTATAAATATAAAGGTTTACATCATCAAATTATGGTATTACAACCCCATTAAGAGAGGAAATGTTTTCTGAAGCTTTATTTGTACTATTTCTTTACAGAAGAAAGAATGGGAAGAAAAAATAGAGATTATTTGAATTAAGGAATAAGGCCTCAAATAGTGATGAATGGACTAGGTGGGGGGAATGAAATGGGAGGATCAAACAAAGGGAGAGAGGGAAGGAATACACAGAGGGATCACTAAAACTAAAGGTCTTTTTAAATATCATATGGAAACCTAATACTGTAGAAGATTCTTACACTTTGTCATGTATGAGGTTAATATAAATGAAATCAACAAATAACAGGAAAGAGAGAACTCCAGTTGATCATCTCTTGTCACCAAATGAAGTTTCCGCTACTGGAAACAGATCTAGTAGAATTGTTGGCCAAAGCTGTCTCATGGGAACCACAAAACATTCCAAAGTATTGTCAAGGCTACTGGTGGCTCTCCACGAACTGATGGTAAGGTCCTATTGCTGAAAATAATACCACAACTCATCGAATTTGGAGAAGCTGAGCTTCACCTCTATAGACTAGTTAGTATTCATGCTGCTTGAAAGTTACCTGAATGCTACCAAAGGAGAAAAGCCAACCCCAAACAACTACAAATCCTTTGTTTAAGAGTAACCAACCTCCAAGATCCACTGGTGCAATAATGCCAGAAAGCTTGTGAGATAAACCAACCAGTACCTGCTTTGAGTTAAGACCCATTACATGAGATGGAACCCGTACCCAATTCTGGTTGGGAGGCCAGAAACCTGAAACTAGATAGGTCAGTGGTCTAGGGTTGTAACATGCAGGGCCTGCTGCTTGTTGGGGTTTCTGTCCTACCCAGTCCCCCAGCCATTTAGTACCAGAGAAAATCACACAGAGATCTCCATAAGTTATAAAACTGAWTGGCCCATTAGCTCAGGCTACTTATTAGCTCTTGTAACTTATATTAATCCATTATTCTTATCAATGTTAGCCACATGGCTCAGTACCTTTTTCAGCAGGGCAGGTCACATCTTGCTTCTTTGGTGATCTGGGCAGGAGTCTGAAGGAATGAGCTTCCTCTGTAGTAGGAGGAGCGGACCATGTCCCGTCACCTGGCAGCAAGATTCTAACCTACATCCGTCTCAGGCCGGAGATTCATGGCGTCTGCCAGTTTCTGCTTTCTTCCTCCCAGAATTCTGTTCTGTCATCCCTCCCTGTCTGAGGGCTGCCCTATCAAAAGGCCAAGGCAGTATCTTTATTCAAGCAATGAAAGCAACACACAAACAGAAGGACCTCTTAAACCATAGGGTAAAATTAAAAATGTTCTGATAAAGGAACGTATCAATAAAATGACTCCTAATGCTATTATATTAAAAGATGTGTGCCTTGATTAGTCATCATCAGAGAAGCTTCCTCTCACAACAGAAGGCAATAAATACAGAGACCCACAGCTAGAAAGGGTGCAAAGTGTGAGAGACTTTGAAACATTCAGTCTTAAAAATGAATTTCTTCATTAAATACCTCCCCTCAGGGCTCAGGAAACCTTGTGGAAGAGTAGGCAGAAAGAGTGTAAGAGCCAAAGGAGATGGAGGATACCAAGGAATCAAGACCTGGACAAAGCAAAGCTGGCATATATGTGAAGGCCTGCATCAGTCTGCACAGAGAGAGGGCTCTAGAGGTGAAGGGAGGACTGGACACATGTTGCCATCCCTAACCCAGAAGATATCTCCAACTTCCAGCCAATGGCAAATGAAAAACTAGTTTTCTCCTAGGAAGTCTCACTAAGGTAACAAACTACTCATAAATGTAGGTTCTAAGTCCACCAGGAGATGACCAAGAGTAAACAAACCCAGCAGCAAGCATCTTTGGAGGTCATTGCCTCATACTGTGTACCTTACAAACCCATTCTCTCTCTCTCTCTCTCTCTCTCTCTCCTCTCTCTCTCTCTCTCTCTCTGTAATGGCTTTGTTTGTTGTTGATTTATCTTATTTCATTATTATACTTTAGCTGGGAAGGGAGGTGGAAGAAACTGGGGGAAACCAAAATCAGGATATACTGAATGAAAAAGTCTATTTTCAACAAAAGAAAGAAATTGCTGCTATTTATGTGCTAATCATACCAAAGGGAGTTTTCACAGGATTTTTCAATCCCAAAGAAATACATATTGAATTAATATTCCAACATAAAAGATATTTCAATCTTTCATCAAAGGATCAGAAAACTCAAGTCATATACAATCATTCCAAAGCTTGAAAAAAGTAGCGATAAAATTTGAAATTAAATTTGCCTCCTATCTGTACTATGTCAAGTTGAGTTCATGTTTGGTTTGGAAATTCAAATGACAGTAGAAAGAAGATGGGTTTTAACATGTATTACTCATGACGTAACCTGATGCTTATATTTTCACTTTTAAAGAGTTGACATGATATTACATGAACCATATATCAAAATAATAATTTAAATGATGGAAGCAAAATATCAGTACAACTTAAAGTATCTGACTTATGAATCCTAGGTTTCAATTCAGCTCATTTACATTTAATTAATTATTTATTTATGAACACGTGTGCACTTTCAGAGGCATATTTGAAGGCCACAGGACAATGCTCAGTAACTGGCCCCCTCTACTTTGTGGGTACACAATAACAAAGAGATAGAAAGAGAACTATCCCATGACCCACTGAACTCATATTTTTTAATATACTTATCAAGATTGTGATAATATTTGACCAAGAAGAAATTAGGTAAGAAATAGTGGAAACTAGAAATACATATATATATATGTATATGTATATTCATATAAGTGCCCTTACTGATGATTTTATGTACACACAACTTTCTCTTCTATCAAAGACTTGCAAATACCTTCGTGCACAGGTGCTGTGGGATGACTCTTGTAGGTGCAAACTTGGATGGCAGGTGTTCAGTGTTCCAAGTCATCCATTTCTTTAATCATGTCGTCATACCTGCCCAATGTCAGAAAATACCCAAATAATGAATGCTTGTTATCTCGACCAGCAAGAAAGACGCAACACTCGGGCTCTTCTATAAGCAGTTTAT
>LOEQ01007894.1:126043-143909 GCA_001685075.1 Bramus lutescens
CTCTCTCTCTCTGTCTGTCTTTCTTCCTATTTTTGTTCTTTTGAGGCAGGATCTCATGATAGCTTAGGCTGTCTTCAAACTCACTTTCTAACCTAGGTTGGCCTTGAACTTCTGATTCTCCTGTATTTACCCCTATGAGTAATTGTTTTACAGGCATGTGCCACCATGCCCAGCTTTGCAATTTAATTTGCTTTTTGTAACACTCAAAGATGTGTCTTAGGCCAGGCATGGCAGGGCAGGCCTTTAGTAGGATGCAGAGGTAAGCATCATAAATCCTGATATTACAGTCATACATAACCATGCCCAGCTTCAAGTTCCATTTTTCAAACTTCATTTGCATGCAACTATATTGACTGATGGGTTTATTTCCATTTGGTTATTTCTACTCAGTGCTTCAAGAACGCATCTTTTTTTGATAAATTGATGAATAAAACTTTAATTTTTTCTATTCATAAAATCTCTAGATATTTTCCTTCGTATTTATGATTTTTTTCCACAATAATTGTTCTGCAGACAATTACCACTCCAACGAAGGCTTATTCACACTGTTCAAAACTGGCCATAAAATCAACCCCTGAGGTGGGGAACTTCGGCTTCCTGTACACACAGAATTCCAGCAGTTCAGACAACGATATATTAAATGAGCCCGTGCCACCTGAGATGAGTGAACAAGCTTTGGAGGCCATTTCTGAAGAGCTCCGAACTGTGCAGGTAATATTTTAATTTTAGGAAAAAATTGACTGAATGTTCATATAAATAAACTCCCTATAATTTTTTCGTTTAGCTTTTCGAGACAGGTTTCCATATATATCAGTCCTGACTGTCCTGAAACTAGCTCTGTAGGCCAGGTTGTCCTCAAACACACAGAGATCCACCTGCCTCTGCCTTCTGAGTGCTGGGATTAAAGGTGTGCACCACCCCTGCCCAACAATTCCTTTTAATTTTTGTGTTTGCATATATAAAAGTTGCTGTTCTGATTTTTTTTAAGTTCTTTTTTATTTATTTATTTTTCCCTTCTTTTTCTTTTTGGTTTTTCAAGACAGGTTTCTCTGTAGCTTTGGAGCCTGTCCTGGAACTCGCTCTTTAGAGCAGGCTGGCCTCAAACTCACAGAGATCCACCTGCCTCTGCCTCTTGAGTGCTGGGATTAAAGGTGTGCACCATCACAGCTAGGCTTATTTCCTATTCTTGAGCAAATTGTTATATAGATCAAATTTTAGGGAGGTTTTAATGTACTTGAAATAATGTGAGATTTGATTACATTGGGATCCTACTAGTTTGTTAATTAAATTTTACCCCTTTGTCCAGGAAAACTTGAAATATATATCCCAAACTGAATTTTTTTTTTCCTGTTACAGGCCAGAGAGGCCTTTGTGATGAAATAAGCCTGAGGAAGCTTCTTAAAAGACTAGAGGGGGGCTGGAGAGATGGCTCAGTGGATAAGAGTACTTGCTGCTATTCCAGCCTACCTGGACACTGTTCCCAGCACCCACATGGCAGGTCACTGTTATTTCAGTTCTGGGAACCCTGTGTCCTCTCTTAGACATACATGTAAGCAAAACACCAATTCACATAAAATTAAAATAAATTGGTTTTCATAAAAGAATTATTAAAAAGTCTCTAGGGGGCGCATTGATTAAGTCTGAAGTTTAAAAAGTTATGTAGAGGCCTTTATAATTTATTTCATACATACATTTTATATACATATGTGTATATATAGTATACATATACAATTACCAACCAAGCCATCTATCCAACGGTTTTATTTATGTTTGTTTATTGTTTATATATTTTGGGGGGGTTCAAGACATAGTTTCCCTATTCAGACTGGCCTTGAATTCAGAGATCTGCCTGCCTCTACCTCCCTAGTACCGTGATTAAATGCATACTCTGTCATACCTAGCTAGGGCTCTGTAATTTAATTCTGGGTTGAATATTAGCTACTTTTCTTTGTGTTTGAGTTTATCCATTTTGATCATTCACAAACGTAATTTTGAAACATAGGTATAATCAGAGTAGCCCTTTGAAGATCTCTGCCTCCTGCAGTCCTTATATAAGGGTTTGAGTTTATTTTGCTTTGGTTTCTTGTTTCTTTAATCAAAAAGAAATAGGGCAGGAGAGTTCTCAGCAGTTAGGCTGCTTTTTAGAGGATCTAGGTTCAATTCCCAGCACCCACCCAGCAGGTTACAGCTTCCTGATATTCGAGCTGCTCCAGCCCCCTCTTCTGCACCCGTGAGCACTGGGCATGCACTTGGTACTCAGATGCACATTCACGCAAAACACCTACCTTAGAACTTTCATAAAATTAATAGTTTTTGAAATTCTAATGAAAGGCCTTTTTGATGACTGAAGTGTATTGATGCAGGAACAACTGAGCGCTCTTCAAGTCAAGCTGGACGAAGAAGAGCATAAAAACCTGAAACTTCAGCAGACTGTTGACAAACTGGAGCACCACTCTACACAGATGCAGGAGGTGAGGGTCGGAGCGCAGCCGCAGGATGCTGAGATATCGTCAGAGTGAGATGGGGCATCCCCTTCCCTCCTTTGGAGCTCTTTTCATTTTTCCTTAGTAAATTTATATTCATTCAGACCCCATTTGCCCTCCAGAACAACATGGCCAGGTAAAAATTCCCTTACCAAGCATTAGTGAACTTTCTCATTGTCTGAGTTTTGTACTGCTTAGTATAGTGGATGCTTTGTTTAGAAGACATCAGAACAGGTCTGTCCACATCTTTCGCTGATCTTGGATTGTGTCGGTCCATTTCATTGTCGTTCATCTTGTTTTGTCTCCTCATTGCCTATGAAGCTAGACATTAAATACAGAAACACATGACTTGCATTGCTTTAGCATACTTTTCCAGGATATTCACTTTTTTCCCAAAGCTTTTTTCATCAGAAAGAAGTGATTGGACCAAACAGCAACAAGACTATCTTGCACAGTTGAATGACCTTGAAAAACAGCTTCAGGATACTCACACTAAGAATGACTGTAAGTCTGGACAGTGAGGACACTAGCTCAGTACCTTTTTTGATCATTTAAATGAACTTTTTTTTTTCTATTCTAAGGGGTTGCTTATTTTGTTGTTAGATAATTGACCTTGAATTTTCATGGTAAAAGTTATAATAAATAAAATAGGTTATAAGACATAATTTTCTTCAGGATTACTTACAAATAAACGCTACGAGTGTTTACTTAAAGTTTATCCAAGGGCTGGGAGATGGCTCCATTGCCTCACAAGTTTGAGGATCTGAATTCAGAATCTAGAACCCACATGAAAAGCTGGGCATCTGTTATCCCAGTGATATCAAGATGGAGTGCAAGACGAGCAGATCTCAGCTCACTGGGCAGCTAATCTGGCCCATGTCAAGAAGCTCTAGGCCCCTGAGAGACTCTGCCTCCAACAAAAGGGGGAGGGAAAGTGCCAGAGCACTGATGTCCACACCTGTGAAGTGTCTCATTTGAAAGCTGGGTTGCACTAATGTTGACAAAGTAAAGCAGAAATTATTTAGATACATTCTAGGTGTGGGTGTCACTCCCAATTTTTTCAGTTTATTTTTCTCTTTATCAAAGCATTTTCAAATAAGCCATGAAATCCAGGACTTAGGTAAATTCAGGAGATTCAGGAGTTCAAAGTCATCCTTGGCGACACAGCAAATTAGGAGATTGGCCTGGGATGCATGAGACCCTGTCTCCAAAATATTTCTGGTAGTTTGCAGTAGCTCTAGTTTTAAGTTGGAGTTTCCTTTTGAGACTAGAAGTGTCTAACCCATGATGAAAAGCTCTGGTATATTACTAAGCATTTTCAACAGCTAAGAGTACACTGCTTCAGATAGTTAAATATCATGAGTTTTTCTTACATTAATAGTTTTGTTGCGTGTTCTACAAGAAAAAAGTTCTTAAAATGTCACGTGACCTAAAAACGAGGAACAGATGTTAATCTTTTCTGTTTCAGCAGAAATGTTGGAACAGCTGGGTGTGGTATCCCATGCCTGTAATTCCAGCACTCAGGAAGTGAAAGTAGGAAGGTGAGGAGCTCAGGGCTATCCTTGCTATGTAGTAAAAGTAGGGCCAGCCTGGGGCAAAAGAAGTGGAGGTGCAGCCATGAGCTAAGGTGAGGAAGGGAAATTGAGATCTTAGTGTTTAGTGCAGTTGTTGAGGCTTGTCTTGGCGATGGTGAGGTCATATTTATTTGCCTGCTTTATAAATGAAGGGACTGGTAATGGAACCTGTTGAGACCTTGATTTCTTTGATTTCCAGTTTTGAAATGTGAGGTCCATGACCTACGAATCGTTCTTCACTCCGCTGACAAAGAACTTTCTGTGGTGAAACTGGAGTATAGCACATTCAAAGAGAGTCAAGAGAAAGAACTAAACCAGCTTTCTGAAAGACATATGCAGGTTCAGCTTCAGCTAGACAACACCAGGTAGACCTGTTCTCTGTTGGTTCACAGTGCCTGCTTTGTTGTTCTCAATACTACTTGAAGTATTATAAGCCCAACACACATTGCATGAGCCAGTAACATTGTAATTATTAATAATTTTTTACAAGTACAGTGTGTTTTTTTATATCCAATTGACTCCATTACAAACTGACTTTGAGATTTTTTTTTCTTTAATTTATTTCACAGGGGGCGGGTTGTTCAAGACAGGATTTCCTTGTTTTTCCAAGACAAGCTCTCACTATGTAGCTTTGGCTAGTTGGAACTCATTCTGCTTCCTGAGTGCTGGTATTAAAGGCATGTGCCACCACGTCTGACCTAACCTCATTAAATCTTAATTTCCTTTGTTTATTTGTAAGGGTAGAACTAGATCAGAAACGTAAAGAATCTACCGAGCTATGTATGCATTTTGTGCTAAATTAAAAGCAGTGATTATCCTAGTGATACTGGTCAAAATGTAATTGTTCTGAGCGTCTGTTTCTACAATGAGCCTTACCAGGCTGCTTATTCCCCAACACTCAGTGACTGCTCTTGCTTCTGGATGGTAGAGCACAACACTGCCTACTTGTCAGCACTATCTATACCGTAAATACGTGCACAGGTCCCCTCTCTGCCTACTTCTTCATTCTCTTTGTAAGGTGCTGCTTCTGCCCTCCTTCAGTTTGCGCAGCAGAGGGTTCTGCATCTGGTTCGCTGTGTGTCAGCCAGGACATCTGCCTTGCATAGTTCAGAGATGAGATTATTGGTTCTCTTTTGGATGACTGCTGGATGCAGCATAAGATGTAACTGAACAAGCAACAAGTGTTCGTTTCTGGGGTTATAATCTCTCTTAGGAAGAAGCCACAGATTCTATTATAACATCTTCTTAGAGCTAGACTTTGTCATAAATGGCTGGGGTTGAATTTTTGACAAATCATGAAAATTAGTAAGTGGCTAGTGCCTGGCTAGAAACACTCAAGTGAACCTCAATCTCAATTGTCAGCTAGCTAATAAATCTCTAGCCTAGCCACATGAGCAAGGATATGGAGGAGATGCTTCTGGCTGACACTCCCTTTCCATCATGTCTCTGGTGTAGCGCTCTCATGAGTACCGAGGGTATTCCACACCAGACCGACAGCTCTCTGTTGAATGCCAGTGGTTTCTGATAGACGGACTTGAGAAAATCTGACTCATAGAAGCAGATGTTCATACTTTTCGTTTCAAAATATCTTGCTGGTAAAGATTAGAAAATGAAAAGCTTCTCAAGAGCCAAGCCTGCCTACAGGATTCCTATGATAACTTACAAGAAGTAATGAAATTTGAAATTGACCAACTTTCAAAAAAACTCCAAAGCTGCAAACAAGAAAATGAAACTTTGAAGTCTGATCTGCATGTAAGTGATGGGCATTGTTGTAACTGGTGGCTGTATAATCTGTGGTTCCTGTCCTGTGTCCTCTAACTTCCTGTACCAATCACAGTGCTTGATGTTTGTTAGCTGATACTCATAGCTATTGCTTCAAACCTAATCTACGGTTGTCTTTTAGAATTTGATGGAGCTTTTTGATGCAGAAAAAGAACGCAACAATAAATTATCATTACAGTTTGAAGAAGACAAAGAAAATAGCTCTAAGTGAGTGCTGTTAATTCCTCCCATTGATTAGAATATTGTTAATACTACATTCTTTATCTCGCTTTGGGGGAGCTTAGGGTCTCATTGTCTAGCATAGGCTGGCCTTAAACCTGCAGTCCTCCTGCCTGGGTCTCCCATGTGCTGGAAATATAGACTTGCACCACTGTGCACAGCTTTCAACTTGGGGTTTTCTTATTAACACCCTATGGAGAGTTATTTTCAGTTGGGGCTGTAGCTAACTGGAGGATAACTTCTACCCAAGTAGCTGATGGTGATCGGAGTCAGGGCCATCTGTAAGTCACAGTATGAGCTAATATGAATAATTATCCTTTTGTTTGTTTTGTTGTTTTGGGGGTGAGTTGGTTGTTGGTTGCTTGCTTTTTTTGTTTTGTTTTTTTGAGACAGGGTCTCCCTATGTAGTCATGCATGACCTGGAACTCATAGAGATTCACCTGCCTGCTTCTGCTTCCTGAGTGCTGGGATTAATATACACCACACCAGGCTTCTGACTATCGTTTTATTTCTGGGGGGTAGGGAGTGACTTTTACTTTCCCCCCCACCAGACTCTCATTAGGTCTCTCCCTCTCTCCAAGTTCCCTTTCTTTCTATTTCAGTAAGTCTGTCAGTAATCTCATCACAGTAGGGAGAATAGCTATTTTTCAATTTCTATTTATAATGTTTTTTATGACTATTCTTGGCCCTGATACACAGTGAAGGCAGAACATGCCACCTAGTAGGGATATAGTAGGGCTATACTAGCATTTAGACATATCCAGTGAGCCAGGTCTGTGCTGTAGGCGCTAGAATGCGTAGAATGAAACAATGAATGAGACATCCCTGTGGTCATGGACTTCACATTCTACCTCAGACAGATGGCAGTAAATACTGTGTGTTGTGTTTTGGGTTATCAAATACCAAACACTAAAGAGAAGTAAAGAGTTGTGGCACAAAAACGATTCCTTACTAAACAGTTGTTACCAGATACAATCGGCTTTCTGCCCTCCGTGGGGATATACTCTCTAACCCAGGATTTGCCTAGTAGAGTTCATTTGCGTGGCCTTTATCTCTTCTGGGCATGCACACTCAGTTCATGTTTCCTTAATTTTTTTTCTCTAGAGAAATCTTAAAAGTTCTAGAGGCTGTGCGTCAGGAGAAACAGAAAGAGATGGCCAAATGTGAGCAGCAGGTGAGATTTTATTCTTACTCAATTATCCTAGAATTTGAAATCTGTAACTTTTATTTCTGAACTCTAAAGAAGAAAGTGTTTCCGCTTTTAGTGTTAGAAATCACTAATAAAATTTTGACTAGGTTTTTTGTTTTGTTTTTTTGTTAAGGTTTAAACGTAGAATTCTGCCACTGAGGTACATCCCTAGACCTTATTTGTTTCCTTTGTTGTTTGTTCCTGAGACAAGGTATCTTTGTAATCCTGGCTGGCCTGGAACTAGCTATGTAGACCAAACTGGTCTTCAGCTCATGGAGTGCTGCAACTAAAGGCATGTGTCGCCACACTTGGCCACCCTTGGTTTTTGAGATAGGGTCACACTGTGGCTACCCTGAAATGCACTTTATAACCCATGTCTTCCCGGAACTCAGATCCTCCTAGCCCTGCCTTCCAAGCACTTGGATTTTTGCATGCTGTAGGACATCTATTTCTGTTAGTATTTTTAATTTTCCTTTATTATTGCTGTGCACCCCGTCGTGTGTGTGTGTGTGTGTGTGTGTGTGTGTCTGGTGTGTGTCTGGTGTGTGTCTGTCTGTAGATCAGAGGACAGCTACTCCCCATCTCACCAACTCTTTATGACTCCCAGGTGGCTGTAATGAGAGCTGCTGGGCTCACTTAGAAACCACAAAACCACTCCAGGCCTTGTTCCTTGTTAGTACAGACTCTGTAATGTGCAAAGTAATTATCAGCCTGTTTTGTTGTTTTTAAATGTGTGTGATTGAATTATTTTATAAAACTGTTTTCCCCACAGATGGCAAAAGTACAGAAACTAGAAGAAAGCTTGCTTGCTACTGAAAACGTGATCAGTTCTCTGGAAAAGTCTAGAGATTCGGACAAGGTAGATAAAGTTTGAGTTTTATACTTCCATATTTTGTTCATTTTTGGTGTTGTTAGTGTATGTTTAGTTTTAGAGCCCTGATCTCTCTATGTAGCCCTACCTGGCTTTGAAATCATAATCCTTTTACCTAAGTATCTGGGATGCAGGTACATCATTCCTGTCTCCTGAACTATTTCTTACCTCAGGATGACTTACAGACTGGTCCATGTACATTTTAGGCTTTTTTTTTTCTCCTTTAAAACAAGGTCTCGGGGGCTGAAGAGATGGCTCAGAGGTTAAGAGCACTGACTGCTCTTTCAGAGGTCCTGAGTTCAATTCCCAGCAACCACATGGTGGCTCACAACCATCTAATGGGGTCTGGCGCCCTCTTCTGGTCAGCAGGCACACATGGAAGGAATGCTGTACCCATAATAAATAAATAAATTAAAAAAACAAACAAACAAACAAACAAAACCCAAGGTCTCACTGTGTAATCCTGAATGGCTTGGAACTTACAATTTAGATCAGACTGGCCTCAGACTCACAGAAATCCCAGTCTTTGCCTCCTTAGCGCTGAGACTGTGGATGCACACCGGCATGTCCAGCGTACACTGTTCCTCTAGAGGCTTGTGAAACACACCTTGTCCTTTCAGCTAGAATCCTGTCTCAATCAATCGTTATTGTTGGCTTCACCAGAATAAAAGTGGTTTGTCTGTCTAAATATAAAAATGAACGTAACAGTCTACACCTGTCATACCAGGTCTTAGGAGACAGAAGGCAAGAAGGGTAGTAGTTAAGAGGCCAGCCTGAGCTACATAAAGATTTGGAAGCTAACCTGGGCTACATAATGAAACCCTGCCTCAAAAATAAATAAGTAAAAATTTAAAAGAAAAAAGGTTGTGGAAGGTAGAGTATTATATAATATTTTGCTAAAGTAAATTGGCTTCCTTTGTTGCCACTAAGAAACAGAAATGGTTTGTGTGTTCACTACTTTTCTTATTTATGTGACCAAACAATTCCCAAAAAAACTTTATAATAGGAAAGATTTATACTTACTCATAGGAGCTCTTCGTAGCTGCTGACTGCATGGCACCTGCTAGGAAGCGCAGAGGCTGTGGGTAGGAATTGGGGCTGTAACTCTAGTACCCACTTCCTCCAGCTCGGCCTTACCTCTGTGAGCTCCCAGAACAGCACCTCTAGCTGGCAGTCAGGTGCTCAGACAAGACTGCAACAGTTCATGGTTTAAAATGATCTCCTTGTCACTGGTTTTGAAGATAATGATTTTGTCCCTCTCAGGAACTTGTCACTAATCTCATGAACCAAATCCAGGAGTTAAGAACATCAGCTGGTGAAAAAGCAGAAACCATAGACACCCTGAGGCAAGAACTGCAAGACATCAATGTAAGTTCAGTCCCAGTTTGTGCTAGAGTAAGCTCGATTGCACAAGTTTAACACCCAGAGGACTTGTGAGATCGCAGTGGGCACACTTGGGGGTAGAACATTTTTGTGCCAGGAACCACTGATTAGAAACAAACGGTATTGCCGTAACAGTCAAGGCTAAAGTGGGTTTCCTATTCGCCTCAAAAAAAGAAGTTACATTTTAGTTAAATTTGCAGGTGCTTGTCATACGGAATTGTGTCCCTGACCTGAGACGCAATGATACCGTTTCCTGAAGTAGCTTCTCCCTTTGCTTGGTTCAGGGTGAAGGTTTTCATCTGCATCTGTTCTGCTCCAAAGGAACTTTTCACTCCATATTTACCATCACAAGCAGTCTCTGATGAGATGGCAAAGCCGGATGGTTTTCTTTAACACCTTTAGAACTGTCGTGTTTCTCTTTGCCATGTACACTAGTTCTTATTCCTTCATTAACATGGTTTGTCGGGCTGGAAAGATGGCTTGGTGGTAAGAGCAGCTGCTGCTCTCCCAGAAGACCTGGCCCGCCCTCCACATTGGGCATCTCACAACCTCCTGTCACTGCAGCCGCGTGGATTTGAGACCCTCTGTGGGAACCTGCACGTATCTGGCATGCAAGTACACTTGCATACACACTCATAAAAATAATAAAACCCCAAACAACAAGAACAGCCACCAGTGTTGCTGAGTTAGCTTGTTAATCTGGTCCTCACCTCAGAACTAGGATCACTTGTAAGTTGCTTTCTTGTACAGATGAGCAGGAGTCCTGCTGAAAGCTCTTGTGCCCTGACTTTATTTTCTACAGTGCAAGTACAATGTTGCTGTGGCTGACAAAGAAGAGAGCAAAGAGTTGATCAGGAGACAGGAAGTGGATATCCTGGAACTAAAAGAAACTCTCAGACTGAGAATCCTCTCAGAGGACATTGAGGTGGGTATTATTATCATGGCACTTTTCCTTTTTTCTTTTTCCATCCCTCCCTCTCCTCCCCTCCCTTTCTTCTTCTGTCCCTTCCATCCTTCAAGATAAGATCCTCTCTGTATAGCACGGGCTGACCTGAACTCACAGAATTCTACCTGCCTGCTGGGATTAAAGGTTTGTGCCACCGCCTGGCAGCAGTAAAAATTGTTGAGTCCTCGTCGCAAAAATAAAATAATGTATCAGAATCTTAAGGAGAAAATTTAGCGAGTGTTAGGCTGTCAGAGAGATTCCAAGTGATGTAAAGGAAGACGTGAAAAGGAAAACACAGAGTTACCATTGTAGGATAACAAGTTCCTCTATGTGCATGAGTGTGTGTGTGTATGTGTGTATTTAGGGGGTTGTGTGTGGAAGCCAGAGATCAACCACAGGTTTAACTTTTCAGGCACCACCAATCCTGTTTTTTGAGATAAATTCTTACTGTTCCGTGGAACTCACTACTTAGGCTAGGCTGTCCAGCCCGTGAGCCCCAGGCATCGTCCTGTTTCTACCTCCCTGGTGCCAGGATTAGGGGCCTGCCATTCTGCACAGCCTTTTACATGCGTGTGAGGAGCTGAATTCCAATCTTCATGATTGCACTCGTTTCCTTCCTGTAGCTGTGATGAAACACTCTGAAACAAGTTGGATGGAAAGTTCCTNAGCTTATACCCCGAAATAACAACACACAAATTGTATTCATTTAAGCACTGCCTGGCCCATTAAGTTCCTATTTGTCTTACACTTCCAGATCGCAACCCATCGTTGAGGGAAGTCAGAGCAGACACCGAAGCAGAAACCATAGAGGAATACAGCTCACTCCCTGGCTGATTCCCAGGCTCATGATTAGCTAGCGTGCCTAGTGATGGTGTTACCCACAGTGAGCTTACCTGAAGACATATCCACAGACAATCTAATCCAGGCAGCTTTCCAACTTAGGCTTTCCTCTTAGATGACTCCGTTGTATCAAATTAACACGCTTACGAGGATACATGGGAAGATTTTATTGGCTGAGCTATATTTCCAGTCCCTTGGGTCCTCTTTTTATTTATTTATTTTTAAAGATTTTCTTTTCTAGTTATATGTTATGTGTGGGTATATGTAGTACTCTTGGGGGCCAAAAGGGGGTTTTAGATCTCCTGAAGCGGGATTTATGATGGTTATGAGATGCTGGATGCGGGTGCTAGGAACCAAACTCCAGTCCTCTGCAAGAACGGCACTTTATTAACAGTTGTTCATCTCTCCAGCCCTGAGATCATCGTTTTAAAACTGTGTGCATATGTCTACACAGGAAGGAAGGGTGAGCAGATTCTGCTCTGATATGGTCACTACCTGTGCTATGTAAGTAAGAACTACATACGCAGGCGTTAGGAATTCTCTCCAATAGCCAGTGCCGTGGTGAATTGTTGCAGCTCTTCTCTGACTGCCTGGACTGAAGACATCTTTAACAGCTGTTTACCTAGTATATGAAGCCCAGAATCAGGCTGAGGATAAAGTGCTCGCGGCATAAGCATAAAGACCCATGTTTGGATCCTCAGCCAATGTAAAAACTGGGCTTAACAGCTAAATCTGTAACCATAGAGTGTAGTGCTAGTGGGCAGAGTCAGACAGGTCCAGGGTGCTTTCTGGCCAACCAATCTAGCCAAGTGGTTTATTCCAGGTCCAGTGAGAGATCTTGTCACACACAAGATAAGGTGTAGAATAATAAAGATGCCTGACATGACCTCTGACACTTGAACACATCATATGCACATTTACATACACATATGCATGCATTGTGCAAATATACACATATAAGCCCATAAAACTCAATTAATGGGATATTAAGTAAGCTTTGCATCTTGAGTGTTTTCCATGAAAAGATCAACTCTAAATCCCTGAGTAGAAAGAGCCTACTACCTAGCCTTACACAGGAGCCTGAATCGGCTGAAATCACTCCTAGGCCTGTTCATTTATGTATCAACTGCCTGGGTTGTCTTGGAATGAATGGTTTAGCCCATAAACTGGAGGGGAGAGGGATTTTAAAGATTTTTATATGCTACTTTTCTAGCTTTAAAAAAATGATAAGAATGCAATGATTTATGAAACAAACAGGATAGATATGAACTATTTCCTTTGGGACATTGTTTCCTAACAGAAGGACATGCTGTGTGAAGATCTGGCCCATGCCACTGAGCAGCTGAATACGCTCACAGAGGCCTCCAAAAAGCACTCTGGGCTACTGCAGTCTGCCCAGGAAGAGCTGACCAAGAAGGAGGCGCTGATCCAGGAGCTTCAGCACAAGGTGAGCGGCACACTGAGACACTCAGACACCAGCAGGGAATGGCATGGGGCAGGGTGTCCTGACTGTCCTGCTGTGGCTAAGTTCTCTGTGCACAGAAAGTCAGCAAATGGCTTGATTAGAGGCTGTCATTCCACCACCGCCCTGCCCTGGGTCTTTGACACATGGCAACAGTATCTGTGATAAGGTTGTGGTTATGAACAGTAAGATATTAAAACTTTAGCCTTCAAAGTAATAAATTGAACATACATATAACACTTAAGAAACATCTGTTCTTGCTCTTGTTTGAGGTTGGGTCTCACTGTTTATCCTAGGTTGGCTTTGAGAGCATCATTTTCTTGCCTCCACCTTTGTTGTGGGGAGGCCATTTGTTGGCTGCTCAGCTTCAAAATAATCACACAGAAACTATTAATTAAAACACTGCTTGACCCATTAGCTCTAACTTTGGCTAACTCTTATATCTTAATTTAACCCATTTCTAGTAATCTGTGTATTGCCACATGACTGTGGCTTACCAGGTGAAGTAAGTATCCAGCGTCTTTATCCGGCGGGGCTACATGGCTTCTCCTTGACTCAGCCTTCTTCCTCCCAGCATTCAGTTTAGTCCCCCCCCAACTAAATTCTGCTTTGCTATAGGTCCAAAGCAGTTTCTTTATTCGTTAATGGTAATCACAACATTCAGAGGGGACTCCCACATCATACCTCCCAGAGTGCTGAGAGTACAGGCACATGCCACTACACCCAGAATAAAATATCTTTTTATGTAATAAATAATTAGATATATTTGTGAGGTTCATATTAATAGGTTATGCTGGAGTTTGTTGAAACAAGCTTGCTTTGTAGCTCTGGCTTGCCTGGTACTCAGTAGGCAGCCCAGACTGGCCTGATTCTATAATTCAGGCTGTCCTCAAACTCATGATAATCTCCACTTCCTGAATTCTGGGATTACAGGTGTCAGGCATCTCACTTGCCACACTGTGTTGCCTTGATATGTATATACATTATATTATGATTGAATCAGATTGGTTAGTATATCCATTACCTTCATATGTGTATACATTTTACTATGATTAAATCAAATTGGTTAATATATCCATTACCTCACTTATTGTTTTATTTGTGGTTTTAAAACTGCTCTTTCCTGTTTTGAACTATACTTTATGCATTATTTTTGCTTGTGCTCAAGATATATTGTATTAGGTCTCAAAAACTAGCTTCTGTCTGAACTTGATAGATTTTGATGGATACCTCCCGTCAAAGGCTCTTTAACTCCCCAATCTCTCATAACTACTATTCCTTTCAACTCTTCTGAGTGACGCTGTTGTGGATTCCACATAGAAGCTAGCTCATTGTGTTTCTGCCCTTGGCTTCTGTCAGCTAGGTTCATCCATTTTACTGCAGATGACAGAATTTGCCTTGTCCTACAGGCTGGCCAGTGTTCTTTTGTAGATAGGTATTCCTTGTTTTCTTTCCATCTGCTGGTGGATAATCAGACTTACTATGTGCTTTGGCTGTTGTGAACAAGGGTGTGGTTAACACAGGGATGCAGGCCTCTCCTCAAGTATTATAGCACAAACTGGGGAGGATGGTTCAGTAGGTAGAGCAGTTGCCAGGCAAGCATACGTCCTGCAGCTTAGTTGTACAAAACTCATAATAGCTAGGTAGACATGGTAGCCTACTTGTGATCTAGTGTGCAGGGAGCAGAGCCAGGGAGTCCCCTGATCATACTGACTAGCGGTTGGCCTCTACAGGTCATACCCATGCTTCTGCATGTGATCCCACACATATGTAAGCACACACATACACCATTTCATTTCCTTCAAATAAAGACCCAGAACTGAAATTGCTGACCACATGGGAGTTCTAGTTTGTTTTAGGGGTGACCTTCCCCCTTTCCCATGGGTTTGTACTAATTGGCATACCAATAGCAATACAGACTCTGTCCGTGTCCTCAACTGGTACATCTCTTTCACCTTAACTGGGATAGGACACTGATTGTGATGTGCTTTTCTCTGATGTTGGCACTGGGGAAACTTGTCTTTTCTAATTGGACTGTGTGTCCTGAATTATTTTCTAAAGTATAACCTGTTATCTGTTCAATTGCCCAGTTAAACCAGGAGAAAGAGGAAGTAGAGCAGAAGAAGAATGAATATAACTTCAAAATGAGACAGCTGGAGCATGTGGTGGGTTCTGCTACCGAGTGTCCACAGGTACTTTTCCAAAAAAAATGCATTTCAGATTAATCAGTTTTTCTAATGAGAAGAATGTGTAAATCGTTATTTCTTGTAATTTTTAAGAAAAAAAGTCTCTTCATTAACACCCCGTCTGCTTTCTACTTGTTAAGTTCTTTTGTTTTGCTTGAATGGAAATTAAAATAATAAACTAAGTGGCCTTTCTCAGCGTGCACTGTGTTCAGGGGCATGACATATACATGAAAACCTGCATTTAGAGCGGCGTGTAGACTGCAAATGAACTCTTCATGGTATTGTGTAAGCAAGCATTTGGATGGAGTATGATTTTTGTTTCAGAGTCCCAAAACACCACCTCCTTTTCAACCTCATTTGGCAAAACTCTTGGAAACACAAGAACAAGAGATAGAAGATGGACGGGCCTCTAAGAATTTTTTGCAGCACCTTGTTACAAAACTAAATGAAGAAAGAGAAGTCAAAAATGCTGAAATCCTAAGAATGAAGGTACATGACTTTTTCTTTCAGTGGCTTTAAGAATCTGCAGCTTCCTTCCAGCTGATCCACGTTCAAAAGGCCAGAACTTTTTCAGAGTCTTCCTCCCACCCTTGACCCCTGGTAGTCTACTTTGTTGTCCCGGGGAGCTCCCATTTTCTTTCCTTCCTTTTTAAAACTGTTTAGTACATACTAAGTCTGTAAGCCCCTTTCCCTGCCGTGTGGGGTTTTTAGTATCATAGTCTCTACCAACCACATTGTTATGAGCAATGAAAAAGAGGCCTGATTCCTTGAACTTCATCTCGGTGCTTCTGAACCTTTGCCAGATTAATAGCATATTACCTCAGCACAGATTTAAATGTGGCATGCTTATCTTAGGTGCATGTGCTCATGGAGGCTAGCAGTCAACATCACATGGGTTTCTCTATCACTTTCCACCTTAATTTTTGAGGCAAGGTCTCGGAGCAGACACTATACTGAGTGCGCCATCTTCCCAGCCCCTTGGTATACTTTCCTTTTCTCTCTCTCCTCTCTTAGGCTGTTTAAGACACTGAACATGTTCATGAGTCACAGTTCTAAGTCTCCAAGAACCCGTCACCAACTGTTTAATCTAATAACACTCAGTGCTGTACTTTAAGAATAATATAACCAGGTGGTGGTGGCGCACGCCTTTAATCCCAGCATTTGGGAAGCGGAGGCAGGCAGAACTCTGTGAGCTCGAGGCCAGCCTGGTCTACAGAATGAGTTCCAGGGTAGCCAGGCTACACAGTTAAACACTGTCTCGAAAAACAAACAAAAAAAAGAAGTCCCTGTCTCAGTCACAACCTTTTCTTTGGGGATGTGGGGGAGGGGGTGACACACAGTGTCACTTCACAGACCTTGCTGTCCTGGAACTCCTTATGTCCAGCAAACTCAGAGTTTTGCCCACCTCTGCCTCTCAAGTTTTAGAATTGAAGGTGTGTGCCACCACACCCAGCTTCAGTCACAACCTTGGGAAGAAAAATAGCCTGACATTTCTTCTGAAAAAAGCTATTTGGTGTGTTCTCAGGATCAGCTGTGTGAAATGGAGAATCTGCGCCTGGAGTCTCAGCAATTAAGAGAGAAAAACTGGCTCCTGCAAAGTCAGCTGGATGATGTTAAAAGGCAGAAGGACAGTGGGTGAGTAAGAGCCAGAAGTCCTCTCTCTGGGTGTGGTCTGTCTGTGCGTCCTTATGTAAATGAGGTTAGTACACTTCCCCCTGACCCGGGCAGTGCTTGTTTGGCTTTGAGTTCTGTGGAGGGTGTGGCTCTTGCTAGCATCTGCCACCTACCAGCTCTGGGAACTGAACATTTGGAATGTATTCAGAAGACGTGGAATATTTGAACCAAACCAGAAGCGTTATATCAATAAAAACCTAGAGTCAGAGATTGAGTAAAAACCTGAAGGATCAGAGAAACAGCAGAGTAGCCACCAGTGACTTCCTGCTTCCCCGGTTCCTCCAACCAAAAGAGCCTAGATCCTCTCTTGCCCCACCTTAGCACTTCCTGTCCCCTCTCTGTACAGACCTCCAGACCTCTATGGTTGACTAGTGGCTGGCTTCACCCTGTCTCCAAGCAAGCTTTATCTGTTAGAACACAAACAAAATGTCACACAGCACAAACTGCTTCCATTTAAAGAGGTTTTTGGTTTTTTTGGTTTGTTTTAGGAAGGGAGGATTGTTTTTGTTTCTGTCTGGGTGGGAGTTTTTGAGACAAGGTTTCACTATTGCTCTGGCTGTCCCAGAATTCACTAGACCAGACTGGCCATGAATGAATTCACAGAAATCCTCCTGCTTTTGCCTCCTGAGTGCTTGCATTAAAAGTGTGCATCACTACACCTGGCTCTTTGGGTTTTGTTTTGATTTTCTGAGACAGGGTTTCTCTGTGTAGCCTTGGCTTTGAGGACCAGGCTGGCCTGGAACTCACAGAGCCACCTGCCTCTGCTGGGCACTTAACAAACTAGTCAGCCACAGTCTGAAACCTAGCATCTGTATTTGTCAAGTAGCTGTCATAGGGTTTCTATTGCTGGGAAGAGACAACATGGTGACTCTTACTAGGGAAGATATTTAGTTGGGTGGCTACATCTTCAGAGATTTGGTCTGTTATCATCACGATGGGACACAGAAGCATGCAGGCTGTAGGTGCTTGGAAAGGATCAGAGAGTTCTATCTGTGTCTTGCAACAGGAAGTGAACTGGGATGTGGCTTGAGCATTCATGAGACCTCAAAGTCTGCCTCTATGGTGACACACTTCCTCCAACAAGATCATACCCACTCAGCAAAGCCACACCACCTGATAGTATCATTCCCTCTGAGGGGACATTTTCTTATTTATTTATTTATTTATTTGTTTGTTTGTTTGTTTATTATGTGGACAGCATTCTGTCTGTGTGTATGCCTGCAGACCAGAAGAGGGCACTAGACCCCATGATAGATG
>LOEQ01007895.1:6363-32314 GCA_001685075.1 Bramus lutescens
ACCCAATTAAAAAATGGGGCACTGAACTGAACAGAGAATTCTCAACAGAAGAAGTTCAAATGACCAAAAGACACTTAAGGTCATCCCTAAAGTTCAATCTTCCAAAACACCACTATCATGTGGGAAACAGGCATCAAACACAAGCCAGGGAGACAAATTCACACTGCAACACTTCACTCATACCACCAAAGGCTCATGGCTTGTCATGACGAAAGGTGCGCTTGATCAAACCATAACCTTTCTGAGGTCTTCACTTTCTAACATTGTTTGAAGTCTAAGTCAGAGTCTCTACACAGACTCAAGGCTCAAGGCAGTCTCTTAGCTGTGAACTTCTGTAAAATAAAAAAGAGAGTTACGTACTTCCAATATATAATGCTACAGAGCAAAATAACAGGGAGAGAGGGCTGTAAGGAAAAATTGGACTCAACTGAGACTAAAGCCCAGAAGAGAAAATACACAAAGCTCTATTCCCAGCATCTAGGGAATATAATGGCATTATCTGAGTTCCAGTGGGCTCAGGAAGCATTGTCCTAATGATCTTACCATTTTCAGCGCTCAAAAGCTTCTTTCTTGGGCTGGCTCCACTCATTGTCTCTACCTGTTTCAAATGTTGAACAACTGATCCACATTCCCAGCACCTTGCCATCCTGCAGTTCCCAATGTAACTCAGTCACCGTGCTCATGACTTCCTGTTATGTTAGGGTATTCCTGCAAGGAACCTGACCCTGGGACATGATGCCTGGTCTCATGGCCTTTTCCTCAGAGTATAGTGGAAGCCTCCACGAACCCATAAGTCTTGTGTTCTGCATGCCTGCAAAACATGCACTTCACAGAGAATGCCAAGTTGTACTCTCTGTCTGAACAGTAGTCAGGCCCTCTTTGACTGTGGCTGTAGTGACTTTGATTGCTGAGATGGCTGAATACAAATGCACTTTCAGATGTGGCCCTTTATGAGCAGGGTGTTCCAGAGGTACTTGCTTATCCAGGGGAAGTCTTTGAAGTGAGTTTGAAGTTTTATACCTGGGTTCTATAATGGGTAGAATATGTCCAATATCTGAAATATTCTTGAGAAACTCCTGTTATCTTGTATAGAATGTTTGGATTTTCTTTAATGGCTCTAAATTCTTTAAAAGTTACAGCTATTTATTTGCCAGTGCAAATGAGCTCATTTTTCTTCCCAAACAGCATTTCCCACATATCTTGCTTTTTGCTCCTGATGCTTACTTTGAATCTTACTAAAAGGAGCCAGCAGTAAACTATACCACCCAGCCAGATGCTGTGCTGTCTTGAAGTCCCCTCACCAAATAACCAGTCCTTTACTTTTATAGTCTTAAAATTTTCAAAACACAGGCCAAACATAGACAAATTCTTTGCCAGAATATAATAATTGTAAATGTGAGACATTTTAGGATTTTTGTAACCCATGTCTCCAAATTTTCAAATTCTTCCCATAAACCATTTCTAACAGCTAGGAACTACATGGTCAACTGTACCACAACAACCCTACTTGTCTAGTGCAATCTTTCAGTATTAATTACTTTGGCATTGCTGTGACCACACTATCAGAGATAAATGACCTAAAGAGGAAACACTTATGCTAATTCACAGTCTCAAAGGCTTTCAGTCCATTATGGTGGGATGATATGGGTAAACATCTCAGCTCATGGTGGCAAGAACATGCGACAGAATCTGTTCATGCGCTGACAAACCAGGAAGCAAGGACTGAAACTGGAGCCAGGGCTGGTTATAATTGCCAAGGGTCTGTCCCTAGTGACTTCTGACAGCTAGGCTCTACAGCAAGGATCCAGAACTTCCCCGATAGCACTGTGAGATGGGGACAACGCATTTAAAGCATGAGCCTGTGAGGAGCATTTCAGATTAAAGCCAAAGCATTAACTGGAGCTGCTCTTCATTCACTGGGGCACAGCAGAGGTAGGAAATGATGGCCTTTCTTGACTTCAGAGAAAGCCTTCCTTCCACCTGTGTCTTTGGTATACTGATCAGTCCATTCTCTAATTGGGGGGATAGAGATGGGATAGGTGTCTCCCTATTTTTTTAAAAAGTATTTATTTACATGTATGTGTGTGGGGGGTGTGTATGCACATGTGTGAGTGAGAATATATACATGTGTGTATACAAGTACATGAACTTCTGCATGTGCACAGAAACCAGAGGAGAGTATGGGGTATTCTTATGTAGCACTCTCCACTTGTTATTTTGAGGCAGAGTCTCTCTCTGAATATGAGGCTAATGCAGTGGTTCTTAACCCGTGGGTTGCAACCTCTTTGACAAGCCTCTGTCTCCAAAAACATTTACATTATGATTCATAACAACAGTAAAATTACAGTTATGAAATAGCAATGAAAATACTGTTATGGTCAGGGGTCACTTCAGCATAAAGAACTGTATTAAAGGGTCTCAGAATTAGGAAGGTTAAGAACCACTAGGCTAGTGCTTTGTTGTCTAGGCTGAAAGCCAACAAGCTCCAATGATGTCTATGTCTCTCTTGAAGCTGGGGTCTCAAGCACATGTTAGATTCCCATATTATTATGGGTACTGAGGTCCAAATACCAGTCTTCATGATTATGTAACAAGTGCTCCTAACCACTGAGCCACCTGTCTGGTTTTAGGTCTTCCTTTTAAAGTAACGATCCCTGGGCCTGACAGACATTTGCTGCCTGTAGAAGCTTGTGGTCACTCCTGGTTTGAACCTGTGTAGCATGGGAGAAAAACATGTTTTGGAAATGTAATCATGTCCTTTTGGATAGATGTCCCATTTGAATTCTGGAATGTGTGCAGTCTTGAGCCTTGTACATTTGATACATTTCATCTGATATTGGCCCATTTTCTCAACTCTCCATGCCTCTCAAATTCCTTGAGACATTCCTACCACTTGCTTTAAAATTTTTTTTTTAAAATTATTAACCACCCCTGCTCAAGAAACATTGAGGGGGTAGAAAGAAATCCTCAAAATTAAACATGAAAACTCATAAATATTTAAGTTTTGTTCTTAAAGGTTTTTCAAACATCATATGCACCAGCTATTCTTCTAGATGTTTCTACATTCCTACTACACGTAAAACCATGGTTTGGTGAGTTACTACTGTTATAGGTGGTAAATTTATTTTTCTTCAACTAACTATTTAGCAATTGGATAAAACCATGGGGAGAAACTTGGAGAAAGTGAAAATGTGAGGGAGAAAAATGTACTGTTTTCTTTTTCCTCCCCCACATGCAGCCTGGCCCTCTTCCTAGGATGAACACAGACTCCCAGTTTCCAGGAATATGAATGAGAACAGCCATAGCTTTTGTTTTTTCACTTTTTTCCTACACTGCAGTCCAAGTTAATGTGTGTCTGTGTTCAGGGTGCTCATGATAGCTGCGGGTCACGCTGACAATTATGTGGATATTTTGCTCTCTATGCTAGAACAATATAGTTGTACTTAAACGTTATACTCTGTGGGTAAGGAATTTTGGCAAATAAGTCCAGGAACATAATGTTTAAGAGAATCTGACTTGATTAGTGTGAGAATAGAGGTACCACTATAGCTAAATTAATAATAATTCCTCAGGTTTTTCAAGAAACAAAATTAAATTTGAATATAATATGAAAGTTTTTCATGAAAATGGGATGTTACCGCCCTAATAGCTCCTATTTCTTGGCTTAATTTCTTTTGGTCCTAGAGTAGAACAGGGTGATCTTCTTCATCTATGTTTTGGCAGGTTCCTTTGTGACTCTCAGTAAGGTTTCGCCTTATGACCAGTTCAGATTAGCCAGAAAAGTAAAGCCTCAGATCCCATGGTACTGGGTACCGCCTGAGAAACAATCAAATCTGGGCATGTACCAATTTCATGGGGAGAAATGGCTCCCTTTGGAAGAGACTATTCTTCTAGCTTGATAATTAGCAAAATGAAAGCCACAGACATTTCCTGGGCATCTATTTTGCATATCATGCTTAGTTCTGGGGATAAGGTGAGGAATAAGACAAACATTGTCTCTGCTTCTGAGGAGATTGGATGCATTTAGGGCAGGTATGACTGTAGACTGTATCTGCTTCTCTTGAGACAGTCACTAAAAAAAAAACCCAAAACAACAACAACAACAAAAAACAATGCAAATAATTCATCACATTTGTGGTAAACACACACAGAACACACAGTTATGGTTAATGCCTGTGTATATAATTGAGTTATTGTATAGGGATGTGGCCTGGGCCTGGATAAGGGAAGGAAGGGGTGGTGAGAATTAGGGAGGATATTCCTAAGGAAATACCCATATGAGAGTGTTGTAAGGAGCATCATGCCTATTGGCTGTCATGCTGACACTGGTACTCTTGGTTACCTTCAGTGAAGATACACAGGGTAAAAGCACTCACTGTGGCTCTTAGAAGCAGCCCAGCTGGTAGAGTTTTTGCCCAGCATGTATAAAGCCCCGGGTTTTATCCTCAGCATCAGAGATGGAGGCAGCAGGGTCAGGAGTTTAAGATCATCCTTACATACACAGTGAGTTTAAGGCTAGCCTGGACTACATGACACATTTCTCTTCCCCCTCGTCTTCCTCTTCTTCTTCCTCTTTCACTTTTAAAGAGGAGGTTAAAAAATGAAAATGTAGACAAGGCAGGGGTTCTTAAAGTTTTTTTTAACTTGTCACCAAGTCTCAGTATCCATAAAAGGATATTACACAGTTAAAGGAACAAAAAGAAACATAGTAAGAGAAGTTCCTATTTGAAAATTACCAGAGTAAAGCCTCCATCTGGCAATTTCTGCTTGTCTACTCCCTTCTTGCCTCACTCAATCCCTTGGTTCCCCCATGAACATTTTCCCACAAAGAGGCCTTCCATATCGCTGACACATGGTTTCTAGACATCTAACAATAAAAACATTTTTGTGTTGCCTCAGACATGTGCTCCATCCATTTCTTCATAACACCAATAACTACGTTGTTCAACTTACTAGTCCAGACCCCAGAAATTGCAAGTAACCTAAGAGGGAGCACTGTGTAGAATATGCCAGTTCTCCTCCATGTCAGGTACTAGTGGTGGACAAGAAATGAGGCAGTGGACTGTGGTGGACCGTAGTGATGCGTGATTCAGGCAGGAATGCCAGGGAAGCATCCTTTGTTGAGATGATGTTTTAAGTGAACTTTGGCTGGAGTTTTAGTCAGATAATGATCTTCACTCATCTGAAGCAGGTTCTGCTTTTCTTTTTGTATTTCCTTTCCGAGTTGATAGATGAAATATTTCTGTTACCTAAAGGGTGTTTAAAAAGAAAAGGGTGGGAAAAGTGAAGAAAAGCAAGGGGTAGTCTTGCTCGTATGTGCTTGCCTTTCCTTAGAACATGGCCTCTGCTTTAGCGGAACACAATAATTCTAGGTTTTGGGTTACGACAAAAAGCAGTTCATATGTCTAAGAATTACAATGCACTTCTCTTCACAAGATATGCAGACTTACCTGCCACGAAGGATTTTCACTTACAAAGTTAGAGTGTAAAGGGCTTCAAAAGAGAAAAATTATTTGTTATTCTAATCAAAAAATCACTTTGAAAACTAAATATCAAGAAGTAACATGGGCAATTTTCCATCTGAGAATTTTGAGAATGGGTTGTCATGACAGTGATTCTCTTTGTCTTCTAGGTCCTGCTACTGATTGACATTCAAGTCTCTTACATTAACACCAACCATGAAGACTTCATTGGCTTTGCAAAGTACGTGAGACAACCGATTGTCGTATGCATTCCTCCTGCTGCTTTATAAACACAGACATTATTGATTTCCACACCAGTTCTATCGCCTTTGGACAGGACCAAATGTACCAGGATGATTCTGAGCCCATCTACTGTTGAGTCCCATAGTCATGGAGCAGGGAAATTTACAATTCTCTTGATAAAGATGGTAATTGGGTTTCTTGTGCAGCATACAAAGTCATGTGTCTTCAATACTCATCATATTTTTGGAAGGTGACCTTCAGTTTGTACTTGAACTCCCATAGAGGAGCAAAAATAATTGTACATTAAAATTCAAGGTACTATTCTTTCTCCATTTAATTTGAAATATCGAATACAATCCCAGGTGGGTGCAGCGGTTCACACTTGTAGTCATAGCATTTGGGAGGCCAAGTCAGGAAGGTTGTTGTGCATTGAATTCTAGTCAGCTTGAGATGCAGAGTGAGAGTGTGTCTCAAAAATCAATAAATAAAGACATATAAATAAAACTCAAATGAACAACTCATAAGATCCAAAATATTAAGCTGTTTAGATTTCCCTACACCAGAGGCCTTAATACAACAGCAACAACATCCTTTCAAAACTTAGATGTGGTTTGTTGAGATGATTATATTCCTTTTTATAGAAGGTATATGATTTACATACATTTGTCTATATTGCTATTTGTCACAGGTCATGTATACAAATAGTTATTCATTATGTTACATTTTATTCTGAGTTCACTATTTTTTCTTGCTTGTTAATGGCACTAATATTTGTTATGTTTGAAGAATCATGATCCTAGCTCTAAAATGACAAGCAAGTAGTTACAATCTAAAGAGTACAAAATAGTGCCTATTTTATATTAGACATAAAATAGGAGAGGTCATGTGTTTTCACTTGAACCATGTGTTCAAGAACAGGGACAAGGAAAATAAGACACAGCAAAATATCAACCCAATTTATTTTATTATACCCAGACTTGGAAGAAATATACCCAGATCAAAAAAAATATATATACCCAGACCATATGATCTAAACTAAAGTGTCCCACAAGATTCATAGGCATGTGTTAGGCAGGGAAATCTCAATTACCCAAAGAAAACGATCATGTGTGATTGAGGCTATGGTGTTCATGGCTGACATAGTGGTATCGGTCTAGTTTTCATCAGGTAACTCTTATTGTTGAGAGGTGCACTAGTGTTTCCTGGCCATTCCCATCAGTGTGCTAGGGTAACTTCTCAGAGCTCTGAGATAAATATGTTTCTTTGTCCAGCTGTCCCTTCAGCTACTCTGACCACTCCTCCCTCCAGATAGGCATCTGATTTATGACCCTTTCCTGTAAACCCGTCCTCTCCCTCTTGCTCCCATGCCCTCCCCATTTTCTGCTCATTTCGTTCTGCAAAATCACTTAACCTCCAACCTGTATCTCTTCCTTCTTGGTCTAGAAAGATATCTGAGAATTTCTTGCAGTTTTTCTTATAGTCAATGAACTCCAGTGACTCTATTCTAGTTCCAATAGAGGAGAAATAAAGACAAAGAAATTATGATCTGCCTTTCAGAAGGTTGTCTAGTAAGTGACAGGTATGCAAGACCTTAACATAACAAGTTCTTCTTTTGTCTCACTGACTTCTCTGAGGAGTTTAAAAGATGAACTTTTCTTTCCATCATAGAAGTAACCGGAATGCTGCCTGCAAACTTGATTGTTGTGATGGGCAAATGCCAGTTAGAGTCCTAGAAACACCTGGCAGCTATGCACAGAAGCTAGATGCAGTGTGTCAAAAGTGAAAACAATGCTACCGTGCCACCTCAAGTCACACCCCGAGTCAAGGAGATGGAGCGAAAGCCCAGTGCCTTTTGGAAGGATTTGAGACTTAAATGTAACACAAAAACA
This sequence comes from Bramus lutescens, assembly GCA_001685075.1. Classification (NCBI taxonomy): domain Eukaryota; kingdom Metazoa; phylum Chordata; class Mammalia; order Rodentia; family Cricetidae; genus Bramus; species Bramus lutescens. The sequence continues at coordinate 13,958 of LOEQ01007895.1, forward strand.
TTAATACAATTTAAATTTTACTGAGACAGGATTTCATGTACAAGCAGGTTAGCCTTTAACTATTAACGTAGCCAAGGATGGCCTGAACTCTTGATCTTTCTGCCTCTGCTTCATCAGTGCTGTTTAGAGGTGTGGGAAACCCTGCCCAGCTGACTCCTTTGTCCCAGATCAGTATCTACCTGTCTCCTCTCTCTGTCTTTCTCTTTGTCTGTCTGTCTATTTACCTTTCTCTGTTCCTTTATTTTCTTTCTTTTGATAGGCTAGAGTTTATTTCTTTTTTCAATAAATTTCAAAATTTTCCCCTCAGAGGCTGTAAGGCTATATTATTTTATTGATTTTTAGGTTTTCAAAGAAAAATTTCAAATGTAGACTCTTTAGACATGGCCTTTGATGCAATCTGTCTCTGGTACAAGAGATGGTTTCTGTTTTTCAGAGACATGGCCTTTATTGTGTTGAGGAGAAAGAAGAGCTGTTAAAACTTTCTAGAAGATTGGAAATATTTTCTCCCCCAAACTTGGTTTGAAAGAACTGGTCTGGGAGCCAGCAGTTGGGTCTTTTTTGTTTGTTTGCTTACTGGTCTAACAAACAAAACAAGGACTAATCCACTAATCCCTCTCTTATGTTCCCCTGAGAAGATAAATCAATGAAGTTAGAAACTGGTTGGGAATGTGTTAGAAAACTATGGTATAGTCTATTAGGGTTAGCCTCTCTCCCCTCAGTCTCTCTCTCTGTCTCTCTCTGTGTATTGCCCTCTCTATCCCCTATCCCTCCTTCTCTCTCCCCTCTCTCTACTTTTCTGTCTGTCCCATTCCCCTCTCCTTCCCTTTTTCCTTCCCTTTCCATACATTAAAAACAAAAGAACTTGGTTACAAGACTCACAGTTATCTCTCTCTCTCTCATATATATATATATACATATATATATATATATATACATACATACACACACACACACACACAGTGCATGTGTGGGTATGTAGGTCATGTGCCCATGCACATATATGCAAGGCCAGAGGAGGTTGTTGGTTGTCTTCTTCTATCACTCTGTGTCTTACTCCTTTTAAGACAGGGTCTCTGAGCTGGAAGCCCACCATTTTTACTAGACTGGTGACCACTGAGTTCCAGGGACCCATCTTTTATTAACTCCCAAAGCTGACGTTACCAGCTCTTCAGCCTTGAGTAGTTTTTTGAGTGGGGACTGAGGATTTGAACTGAAGTTCTTATGCTTGCACAGCAAACTTCTTACCCCCTGAACTATCTCCCTTGCCCCTACTGTTATTTTGCATTAAAATTTATCATAATTTATGTATAATTATCTCTAGAATATTTTTAGCTGCTAATTTCGTTATCCCAATGACAATACTTAATTTTTCATTAATATGTATTAACTGTACATATTAATGGTTCTCAGCATGCTATTTCAATATATGCATACAGCATGCATTGATCAAATCTAGCCTCTGTTTATTCTGCCCCTCATCTTCTAGTAATCCCATCAAAGATAATGTTTTGCACTAAGAATCAAAGGTAAATGTTCTTTCCATTTGTATGCTGAGTACATTTCAGTATGATGTGGGGTAACTATGAAGATGAAGAAATGTTCATTTCAAAATCACTTTGAAGGGTTGTGGTATTTTCCGTGCTTTTAAAAATTAAAAAAATATGGTTGTAGCTATAAATTTTAAAGTTGGCAGGCACGCTGTTTCCATCAAGGAAGAAAAGTCAAGCCATATTTGAAGACAATTATGTAAGTATTTCTTAGTTCCAAAGATAGAAAATGAAGGTGTAGCACTGAAGCAAAGAGGCTCTGGGTTCGTAAGAAATTTAGCAACTTGTCACAATAGTGTACCAGCTCTCAGGTTTGTGGGATGGTGAGGTAAGTAGGGTACATGGAATGTTTGCAATGGAGCTGATTTTTTTCCCTAAAAGTTTGCGGGTTTTTTGTTTGTTTGTTTGTTTGTTTTTAACAGAAAAATGATAGAATTAGATGAGCAGAATCTATTTTTGGGGTAGCATTCAGGACATCTCAGGGTTCTTTCTGCTGTAGAATTTTTCTCTACTGAGTCTGAGGGGCTTCCTTTACAACCTCACAGCTGTCTGTTCAACACTGACCGTTAAAATATGTGCCATGTGCAATAAGCCTCAGTAAGTTCTGCTGAAGGCTGGCTTTGGTATTTCCTGGCTTCTAAAAGCTTGGTATTTCAACAATAACAATATCATTTCTCAACCTACAAGTTCAGCATTTCAGATGAAAATACCAACTTTCCTCATGACTTCAGAGGTTTAATTTGTCCTTCTTCCTTGTTGAAAAAAACTTCTCTAAATTATATTTTCTTAGGTAATCTACGCAGTCTTTGCTATTTGAGAAAATAAGAACTGGGCCACCTGCTCATTAGTTTGTGCCCCTGTATTCTCCCCAGTCACATTGTTGGAACGCAAGGGCAAACGCCTTCGCCGAATGACTGGGAAGTGAAAGTTCAAATTTTCATGCCCTCTCACATTCGCCCTTAGACACAAATTGCCTCCCGAGTCCGTGAGATTCATGCAGTTAATGGTTTAAGAGAAATAAGGCTCCAGACATGGTCCGTTAAAGACACATCTCCCACCGTAAGCGTCAGACCCTGAGGTCAGTGTGCTTTCTCCTCTGTTGAGGAGATCCGAACACCTGTTTTCTCACACTTAAGACGATACAGTGAGCTCATTTCAGATCTTGTTATGTGAGTACCATGAAAATACCGGGGTTGTGACACTCGCGGTGTCCCTTTCCAGGTCCTGTGGAATGCCTCTGTTGCCATTTATCAAAGGCAGGGAGGGAGTCACACCTTCCACTAAATACCAGAGCCAGCCGGGCAAGCAAGGCCCTTTCTTGACACGCTTCTTTTATGTTCCCCCATAACATAATTAACTTTTAAAGTAATCATGTTCCTTGTTCCCACTCTTTACACAAGTGTCCTCTCTCTCGTGCAGCCAAAACTTGGCTATTAGAGTACAATAGATTTTTTTGGGGGGGGACTCACACGCAGGTTGAGTAATAAAGTGAATGTTTGGTTACTGACTGGGGTAGTTATCTTAAGTATGGGCAACTTGGAAAGCATGGAAAATATCACTTTAGCATAAAGAATGCTAAGAGTGGGAAAAATAGTCTTCCCAGGGAAGAGCACACCAATTTGTTTTCCAGTACCAAATGGTCAGCCCTGAAAACATACATACAAGTAACACTATATGCACTAGCAGGTTACCTTTATGTATTTAAGAATACACACACACATACACACACACACACAGATGTGTGAGTGCATATGCATGTATATACACACATGCATATACACACAAGCACATATATGTATATGACAACAATTAATTAAAAAGATGTCATGAGTTTGCAAGAGAGCATGGAGGGATATATAGATGGAATTAGAGGGAAGAAAGGGAAGGGGAAGATGATGTAATTATAATTCACCCAAAATAAAATAAATAATTTTTAAAAATTCAAAAAGCCATCACCTATTCCAGTGAGCTATGAACTCCAATGTTCCAAGCATCATTTTAAAGATAAGTGGATTTCCAGTCTTAAACCTGATTTTTTTATTTAAAATTTTTATATAATTTGAGAATTTCAAATGAGCACTATATATTATTTCCATCATCCTCTCTCTCCTTTCCAACTCATCCTGTGTTTCCAAACTCCCTCTCAAATTCATGACCTCTTCAATTGTTTTACACACACACACATACACACATGCACACATGCACACACGCATGGCATACTCCTATTGAGTACATTATTGTTACTCTTATGTGCATGCCTTTAGGACTGGCCAGCTGGGATTGAATCACCTATTAGGGGAGATTATTCCCAGAAACAATGATTTTCCCTCTTTCAGCAACCATGGATTAGCTTTCCGTCTAGGCTGGAGTCCTGTGAGTTTGCTCTCAGTCTAGTTGCCAGCATGTCAGCTGGTGCTGTCGCCATGTTGGTCTTATCCATGGATATACTGTTGCGGTTGCACGGGTGCAGCTTTTCTGTCGTATCTTGAAAATACTTTTTGGTACCAGGTGCCATAGTCCTCTGGTTATTATTCACACCCATCCCGCAATCTTGCTGAGCTCCTGTCATTTTCCCCGAGTCTTAGATGTAGGGGTATGTTGTAGATGGATCATTGGGTCTGGGCAGCCCACATCCACTCTGTTGTTTTTAAGAATGCTGTCTTCATTCTTAAAGCGAATCTTAGGGATTAATGATCCTTGTTTCATCATCCCCCACTTCTCATACAGTCCTGTAAGGCTTTCCTACACAATATTCACCCAGAAACTCACTTAAGGTCCTATAGAAACCCTTCACCCACTTTTGATTCAATCTGGTTGGATGGAGCCAGGCCTATATGCGGTAAGTTGCATTCCTGGGCCTGTCAGGAGTTGTCTTGTCTTGGGGGTGGGTAACATGAAAGAACACTCTGATAGAGCTTTTTCACCCCACAGCAATGTGCCCAACAAGCTTGGAAATTACAGGCACACTGCTGTATCAGTATAGTAGATGCTAGCTACATGTGGCTATTGAGCAGTTGAACTGTGCTAGTGAAATAGCTCATGAAAAAAATATTAAAATTTAAATTTGATTGCCATGCCTGCCCATCAGCCCCTGAATTGGACAGTGCTGCTTTATAGTACACTGAATTCAGTGACTGGCATGACATCCTTCATCAGTGAGTCCTGCTTTGCTGATGGCTTGGTGGTAGCCTATAGTGGTAGCTACAGGAGAAGAAGAGAAATTAGGTCTCTTAGTTACCTCTAAATGAGTCCAAGGCCTGCCACTAGATTATAGAGAAAGGCATTCTGCTGCCTCTCCTCCACCCACTAGTCTATGCATTGCTAAGGTTTCTGCTATTTCCATGTTTTGGGTTTTTGTTGTTTTGTGTTTTAAGAAACAGGCCGGTGGTACATGCATGCCCTGACTTTAGCTCCAGTTCCCATTCGTCTCGTGAGTTCTCCATTTCCTCACTGCACTTGAGTCCCTTTAAGATGACCTCAGAGTCTATACACCTTCTCCTCTTCTTTCTCTTTTATGTTTCACTTTTTGACCCCCTACAGTGTGGTCTCTGCCACAGCACTCTAGTGTGATTGCTTTTGTCCAGGACAAAATAGTTTAACAATGGATAGCTCTGAGTCTGCCATTTGACACCACTGAGTAATCCCTGTTGAAGAGATCTGGACCTTTGCTTCAGCGATCTGCTTCCTCCACACACTTTTCTGCTTTTCCTACTCCAGCCTCTCATTTTCAGCCATCTCTAGGGGTCATTCATCTCTGCTTCATCTCTTTCCTAGACTGCTTTCTTTGTTCAATGCATGGTGCCCAACCAAACTTACTGGCTCCCGTGCTCAGTTACCAACTTTCTTGGCAGACTCTGAATCCAGACCTGCATTCTGGGGTCTTCTTCCTGAATTATACATGATGTTCCACTTCCTCCTGCATGTTCTGCTTACATGTCCAAGAGAAACCTCAAGCCAGCATCCCCTGGGTGCATCTCCATGTCGTAATCTCTACTTCTTCGCTCGTTCCCCTTCTCCGTGGATGGGAACTCACGGCTGCTCACACCGGAAGTAGGATGTCACTCTGCATTGTCTTACTCTCTATCTGCCTCCCTCTCCATCCTTGTCCATTCTTTGTTTCTTTGTTTCTGAGTTTGACCACCCAATGGGGAAACTACAACAGTTTCCCTGCTTCCTGTCCTGGTCTTTTTCATCCTTCCTGGGATTCTCCACTGCTTTTAGGATAAAGTCTGAATTAATTAGCAAAATTTCCAGAGCCTTCTATCTCTGTCTTCTACTCATATCTTCACCTTGTTACATTGCCATCAGCCCTTTCTAGTTTGTGCAGCAATTTATATCCCAGCAAGTGTTGGCATTTTGTAGTCCCTAAATAAACATTATCGTTGCTTTTCTACATGCTTACACTGTTTCTTCAGAGCATTTAAATCTCTTTTGCAGCTAAACTTTGATAGTTTGATTATTCATAACCATGACATAAAAGCAACATCCCAAAAATATTTCTGAAGAAGCTGGCGAGGTGGCACAGTAGGTAAAGGGGCCTACTGCCAAGCCTGACAATCCAAGCTCAATCCCCAGGGCCACATGATGAAAGGACAGAAATGACTCCTGCAGATTGTTCTTAGTGCATCACACACACTTCACTGCATGCACATGCCCCCCCAAATAAATAAATAAAACTTTAAAGATGTATTTCTTAAGAAACTACCATAAACTTTGTGTTTGGTACTATCAATGGCGAACGTGTTAGAAGGTAGTAAGACGCATACAGTGTGCCATCTGTTATGGAAGAGCAGATAGCATTGGAGAGGCGACAAAGAGCTGCCTCTAACACTAGCCTGCTTACACAGTAGGAGTACAAACTGAAGGCTTTGGGAACTCACGGCAAGGAGAGAGAACTGGAGGCTTCTCAGAAGGCAGGATTCATGAACTGAGCTTGATGACTTTGAATGCTGAGGAGGACTCCAACATCTGAAGGAGCTGCCCTGCGTGGGCTGCTCACCGTTTCTACCCTTCAGAGTCAATAATGCCCATTTTGGTGAAGTTATGTTTCTAAAAGCAATTCTTTGTTCGTACTATTTTCTAGCCTAGAAACATTGAATGCTATCTGTTGTCTTTTGCTGACCAAATTCTCTGTAACTGGCCCCAACAGACAGTTGTTGGTCTAGAAGGATTTTAAAGTCATTTACAAATTGAGTCCATGACTCCACCGAAGTTTCACCTGCAGCTTCCCTGAATCCTCCTTTCCCAACACCCTGGCTTTGCTAACACTCTTCCTGTGGGATACAGTGGATGTATGTCTTCTTATGTTAAAATTTATATCTCAAGTAATGCTCCTTGTCCTTGAATGTTGTGAGTATTCCCTATGTATAGGACTCAGCTGACAAATGGTCACACACCTCCTAGGCACACTCTCCTTACACTTCAGTCTTTATGTTAAACAGAGGAGGACAGAAGGGAAGAAATAAGGTTATGTAGCTTTCTTTTTGTTTGGATGGCTTTTAATGGACTCTTAATTTTATAAAAGATTCAATTTCTTATTATTTACTTTAAAAATTATTTCTCAAGCATAAATGCATTAAACTTGGTATGGTTTATGCTGTAGTATCTGGAAAAACCTTGCACAGTAACTTGTGTGTAGAGAATAATTAAGGAATTAGCAACATTGATAGATATAATAAAAGCTGAGGTAACTTTATCCCAAATCAGAAAATGAGATTTTTTTCTTTCTAATAATCCTCTTGTTAGTTTTAATAAAGCTTATCCTTTATTTGTTGTATTTTGTGTGTAATATATATTATATTAAATAATAAATATTTTATATAATAAATATTATGCACAACATATAAAATACAATATATAATTTACATATAACACATATTTATATATTGTGCATAGTATTTATTACACATGTGCATATGTGTATTACATATATATGCACATATATTAAATATCTCACACACATATGTTCTTCACTTGAACTAACTTTTGGCTAAAAGGACCATTTTTCAAGGTTGCTGCACTAAAATTTTTGATTTATGTCAAATTAAAATATTGTTTATGATCACATTTTATAAAATAGGTAAGATGATCAGTTAAGTATCCATATCCAAGAAATCCAAGGACTCAAATTAACATAAATTCTTCACGTTTTATCATGAACACATTCTTAAATAATTCAGTCATTAAGCTATCAAGAGTTATGATAATGGGTGTGTTTTAATTAAATAGCTTACCTTTTTATTACTTATGGAACAATTGTGTCAACCTAAGTACATAATTACCAGCCATATGTTTGAATTTATGAGGGCAGTTACTGAAAAAAAAAAGGTATTCATTAGGTACAAAGTGTTTATTTTAACCCTAGAGTATTTTAGATTGAGTCGTAAAATCGCTGTTTTTCCTATGTGACCGTGTAAGTGGTAGTTAGTAAACAGGCGCTGTTCCCCACAGAAACCCTGGTAGTGGAAATGCCCTTTTTCTAATATTGCTAATAAGCACTGAGAGGAATTCTGCATTGCCAGGAAGCACGGACCTAGGAAGAGCCTAAGAAGGCTGTGCGAGTGTGTCGGTGGAAGAGTCCTTGCCTAGCATGCCGGAGGTCTTCTGCTCCATTTCTAACACGGCAGAAAACCCCAAATGGAAATCAAAACTTACCATCCAGACAGACAAAATCCTGAAGCTAAGAAACAACTCATTCAGTTCACCTTCCTCCTCTGTCCAAGTCACCCACACCCCGACTATTCATACCTTCACACTTTGCCACTGAGAAACGGTGGTTTGATGGGATCAAGCTCCGCCCAAGGTTGGGTTCTGCTTCTTTTTCCCCAACTTATTTTAAGGGAATCTATACATAACATAAAGTCCATGGGGATTTATTCAAAAAGCTTACTTCTGGGTCTGTTGTAGTTTTAAAGTGATTATACTCATTAGAGGTCTGTTAAAGACATGTCCCCTTAAAACAAAATCATATGTAGGAAGATGACCATAACCAAGGCACACTCACAGTGCAGCAGATATTTTCCTGTTTATTCCTAGAAGAGGGACAAGCCTAGGGGGCCTCTGGGAAGGTGATTTTGGTGACAGAGGGAGAGACTGAAGTTCAGGGGGAACAGTATTTGAGACACCCAGTGTGCCAGGCTTGGTGGGCAGCCAGAGGGCAGTGTGGGCACATGGGATCCTGGCCATAGACAGAATCAAGCCTCTTACATCCTTGCTTACAAGACACTAAGAACTGTAGGCTGAGATTCCTCAAAGAATGGTTGAAAAGAAATGAAGGGAATTGGGCATTTAGCTAAAAATCATAAAACTAGGGTGTTTTTTTCTTCAGAAAGAAACTGAAATTAGTAAATTAGTAATGAAAAACAAAAATACACACAAAATATCTCCAGTGATCAAAAATGTAGTGTTACCTTCTGCTGCCCACCCTGCCTGGCCTCAGCTGAGTGCAGTGTGGTTTTTATGAGTTTGGGTGGAGGCAAGCAGCTTAAACACATCAGGGGAGATTACAAAAAGCTGCTGGTTTGAACAACTGTTCTAAGTGGGGTTTTGATTTCTATCTTGCTACCAAACAATAACAAGCAGTCACTGAGCAGAGAGCTTCTGGCTTTAGTCTACCTCTTCTTTCTTGCAGACCATCTCACTGTCCTCTGAAACAGCTACAGTAAACTTTAGATGAACTGACTGAGGGTAGGGAATTGCTAATCTTGCCAGAATACCCAAGATGAGTTGTGTTTTCTCATCACAGATCTACGGACCACAGAGCAGAAGTCTTCACTCTTCTGAGAGCTAGAATAACATCATACTTATTAGAATAGGCTCTGGGGCTAAGTTGTTAAGAGTGATGGCTGACTTTAACCTTTCCTACCGGGTCCCTGGGACGTGGGGAGTAGAATAACAGTGACCTCATGGGACTCTTCCTTCAATAGATACCTTCTGCTGCCAACTTTGTGGACAACTTTGTAAGCCCCGGGAGAGAGCATTAAGCAAGCAGATGCAAAGCCTTGCTCACAGGGTGCTTCCAGTTAGATGTGAATGGGTGTGTGTGGATAAACAGACACAAAACCAATTACGGCAGGTCGGACAGTGAAATGTCACAATGAGAAACAGAGGAGGTCACAGGGTGGGGAGTATCTGAAGGAAAGCCTAGGCCCACATTAAAATCGTGATCAATGTAGGTCTCACTGACAAGACATGTTGGGGCTGACACTTGAAGAGACGTTGGGAGCCGTGCAGAAGTATAGGAGAAATATCTTTAGAGCAGCAGCAAGGTAGCATGAAGCCTCTTGTGGAGGGCTATGGCTGAGTGGCTCTGGCAAAGACCACGGTGACTGGATTTCACCAATGAGTAAGCTAAAGAGAAGAGGATATGCGTCAAAATGTCAGAGGGACATAAATTGAGGCAGGCCTGGGAATCTATAGCAAGAACTTAGGCGTTGGCCTTTGAGTAAAACAGTGTTGTTGGAAGTAGAGGGCACTGAGCAGAAAAATAATACATATGTCACAGAAAGTGGTATGTTCACCACTAAGTATTAAGTATTAATCTGATGCCCATTCCCATTATTTTGCACACCAGGGGAAGCCTCCCCCCAACGCATCAAACCATTGCTATTAATGTAGGGTTTTTTCCACATGTAGTCAGTATAGTTTTTGTTGGTGGTTGCTAATTGCTGCAAGAAATCCCACTGGGTTGTTTTATCTTTCAGAATTAGATGGACCTGGGTTGTAGCTCAAGACTTCTGCCTTGAGTTTTTAAAGTATGTGATGTATTTTTGTGTCTGTTACTTGTTCACCAAAACACATCTTGCATTTCTTCAGTGCTGCTCTCCTTTGCTTTTCTCAGTGCTCAGCAGAGGAGCAGTCAGGTTCACAAGAAAAGCACAATTGGAAATCAGGTAGGAACCATGCAAAAGACCCAGTGCATGCATGCCCCAAAGCATCGGAACTAAACTGCTTGACTGACAAGTTTTTTTTAAATGCAAATTAATCACATGTAGCTTTTGCTTAAGATGCAGCTTTCTGTTTTATTTTTTGCTTTTCAAGTCTTTGGAGCAAACTTTGCACTTTGTTTTGGCTGTTTTTGCAATTAACCTTACCGCCTCACCTTAAGTAACCCCTGCTATTTGCTGTGCGTTTTGCATTAGACTCCTTGTGTCTTCTTTTGCTTGCTTCTGTTACCACCGATATTAATTTAACATTGAATCCGAGGCAGTTCAAGGGTGAAAATATGGTGAGTCGCTGCATGGGCTTCCGGGTGCTGCTGGCTAGTTCACACGTTCCCACAGCTTGGTAACAGTGAAGAGAGCCCAGAAGGAAGGCAGAGCTGGATTCAACCTCTGCCATGCCAAATTTCTATTGCTTGACGATGATGCTCATTGCTAAGGCCTTCTGATCACTTGAGTTTTTTGAGTTTTGTGGCTGACCTGCTGTCTGACTAATAGCGCTCTGCAGAGATTGTATTAACTCCGGCAGTTTGCTGTTTCTTCTATGTTTTATGTGATAATGAATATTTGCATTGTTATTTCTTTTCAAGTCAAAACAATGATGATTTTTAAAAGCTTTTTTTTAAATGCAGAGGTACAATTATTGAACAAATTGAAACCTCTGCTCTAGATGTTCTTTTCCCATTGTTTTGAAAGGAGAAGAGGTAATAACAGACTTTATCTTAAAACTTTTTTTTTCTGAACTAAAGCATATAATTCTTTGCTATTTCAGGGAACCAATCTTCCGCCTTCAAGGCAAATTGTACGAGCTAAGTTCTGTAAGCTTTACTGTCGCTTTTTTATTTAGCTTCCCAAGGGCACAGTTTGTCTTTAACTGATTAACTCAACTAGCGCTTGCTACTAATTTTTTTTTAAAAGAAAACTTAGGTTGTCTTGTTCATAACACCCTATCACTGAAACAAAACTCCTCTTCAGAGGGTTATCCTTCACTGCTAATAACTCGCTGTGACTGAAAGGTATGAACTAGTAAACCCTACGATGCTATAACAATAAACCCTTAACCTGGTGGGTGCTTTGATGTTTCTCTAATTTTAACGGGCCTTAATTCATTAAAATCATTAACGATCTCCACCCCATCCCATATTTTTCTGCTTTGTTGGTCTGAGACATAAGCCTTTCTCTTTCCCTTGTATAATAATGTTTTCAATAAATGTACACGATGCTTCTAAAAGGTGGGTGAACACTGATTATATAACTTTAATATATTTATCTGTAAGCTTACTCAATTCCAATTATTTCTATTTTTTAAGAATAAAAATCCCAAAGCAAACTTACATTGTTTTTTATGACTGCAGATTTGAATCTTTCAATACATTTTACAGAAGTATAAAGGTATAATCAAACTATTTCAGAAGGATTTAAACAGAAACTGTGTTCTCATTTGTGTCATGAAGGAAATAGACTTGTCCTCCCAACTGCACAGGTTGAGAATGAGGCTGGCACATGAGTCAGGTATTTGCCCCTAACAGTTAGGAAAAAGCAAGCTTTGAATGTAGGTATTCAACTTTGATCATGCTCTTTAGTAGCCATGGGGATTTATCCAAAATGATCCCAAGCTTGCTCAGATGTGTACTGGGAAGAATAGAATATTATATTTTTGTAAAATTATGTGGGGGAGGTTTGCAGGAGGATGAAACAAGAGGATTGTCACAAGTTCAAGTCCAACCTGAGCTACTTAGTGAGATCCAGTCCAATGGGATACAGAATGAATCAAATAGGGAATCTCTACAGGGTGATTATGAGAGTCTGAACTATATGCATTAGGATGCTTCCACAGCCAAGTAGAAGATACACACATACCCTAGAAAGAGAACAATCCTTGCTTCCAGAAGGCATGTGCTATTTGGAACATTTAGGAGAAAATGTATGAAGTATAATTAGCCATATAATTATAGAAGTTATAGGATGAGGATAATGAAGTATTTGAAAAATTAGAAGTCACAACAAATTATTCCAATGCCCACAATGTCTAGATTTCAGCTTCATGTGATGTGGGTTTACCTACAAAAGTTTCCTCCCTGCGTGGTGGTGATGTGTGCCTTTAATTCCAGCATTTGGGAGGCAGAGACAGGTGGGTCTCTGATTTTGAGGCTAATCTGGTCTCCATAGTGAGTTTCAGGACAGCCAGAGGTATACAGAGAAACCCTGACTCCAAAAAAAAAAAAGTTTCCACAGGTCAGAAGTTACAGCAAGGAAATGGAGCAGTTTGATGGCACAGGTACCTACTTTATGTAAGATCTGAGAGGAAGCTTGAAATTGCATGGCTCTCAATTAGAGATGCTCTAAATGCTAAGATCATGACTGTGTTTCTGCAACTTCACTTTTGCCAAGAACATCAAATCCCACACATTATAGAGGTTTTGTAGCCCAAGATAACAGAATTAGGAGCATGTTGGAAAATAGTACTTGGGGTTACTCAGCCTTGAAATCCAGAATTATTTTATTTCTAAAGCTTTAGAAAAATAGTACATATACTGTGGCATGCAGGACCTAATATTCTTGTGGAATCAGAGGGAGCACTGTGTTAACCAGAGTAACCTATTTGTGTAGTGAAACAAGTTAATAGACACAGCAGGGAGGCCAAATGAAAGCAACAAATCCACTTGTTTCAGGACAGATTTTGCTGTCAACTAAAAGAAATAATCTCAGTTCGCAACTATTAGTTTATGACTCTCAATAACTTACTTTCCAGAATCAAATCCAGGCATTTATAACACAAGAGCATATTTTTCAGAGGACCTTTTATAGTTTGTCTGCTTAGCAGAAGTCCACTATCACAACTTAAAGTTGTTTTATTTATGAATCTGGGTATTTGATGTCTGCTTGGATTTGTATAAAATAGCTTTACCTATGAAAATGTGCAGAGCCAGGGCCTTTAGACCCCACCCTTCCAACTGCTACTACTTGTATGATAAAGCTGAAAGGACCCACAGTGTCTCTCCATTCTGCTATCCTCTCGGGGCTGCAGGGTATGAGGTAAAAACTATACAACAGAGACAACACAAAGTCAGTCCTACCCCACTCGTTTGTATTGCCTTGAAATTTTAGTAGACTTACAAATCGATGCTAATATGTAACACAAAAAATTTAGAATCATGCAATTTACATAAAGTTGAGTTTTGTACAATTTTAATGGAAGCTTCAGCTGTCTCTGTGCTCATCAGATGTGTATTTAAAATCTAAATATGCCAAAGCTTAGAGCAGTAAGATGTACTCAGGGTCCAGTTGGGGATGGTGGTAAGTAAGCAGTATATGCTCTACTAAATTCTACAGACTTCTGCTCACTCTAGTCTTACTGAAACACCACTTCTGCAAGAGGCCAACCTTTTCATGTCCCGTATGTCTGATTACCCTCCCTCCTCAGAGTCTCTCATTGTCTCATCTTATTGTTCACATTTTTCTTATGACATTTTGTCTACTGCCATGAGGATCAGAGTTCCAACAAGGTATTGTCGTTTCCCAGGGGCAGACACCGAATTTTTAAGCACAGTCACAGGAACATTTTAGAAGCATCCTACTGCTTGTGGGATGGAGGGAGACTGTGAAGGGGAGGCAAGGAGGGGAGCACAGACTAGTCAGGTGTTTTGGATAAGAAATTATAGATATTTCTGAGTTAGTGGCAATGCTGCTAAATTCAAGAATTTGATGAAACAGGAAGAACTTCAGAAGCCTGTGATGAATTGGAGGCCAGGACGAGGGCTCGAGACTCCATTGCTCTCAGCCTTCTGATTTGGGCACAGGAAAGGACCATAGAAGGTTAGACATGGATTCAGACTCAGAGTAGGATGGCCATTGAGTGTGAGTCTGGATTCACAATGTTGGAAGCCAGAGCAAACACATCACAGGAGATTGGGTGGATGTGTCTCTGAGAAGAGACAAAGACAGTCTTCAAGGTACAGGAGAGCCCTTGGTAGATTTCCAAAAGGGAAGGGATACCAACTGGTTCTTATACCAGGGAAGTCTAGAGAATAGTGCCAACGAGTGTGCAAGTACAGATGCAGGAACTAATAATGTTTTTGAAAAAATGTTTTTAAAATGCAAATATTGGTATAAGGAAGCATACAGAGGCAGGCAAATATTCAAACTGTTTTTAGGCATGAGTTGCCCTTCTAGGCTTATGACTGAGCAGACTCACTGACAAAGGGAAGTTAAGAAAGCTAAGTTAGACGGGGTGAGTAAAGAAGGTAGGAGCTGTTTGTTCTTATTGGGGACATCGTTGTGACTTGGATTCAGGAGTCAAGTAGCGCAGAGGGATGTGTTTTAGAGTTGTCGCTATTTAAAGTCGTTATCAAAGTCATGGGAGAGATGAGATTAGCTCCAAAGGGCGACAACATTGAGAGAAATATAAGGTTCAAAGGGTGATGGATAAAAGATTGGAATTCATGGAGAACTGAAAAGAAGATCAAGAGGTGGTAAGAAAGGTTGGACAACCTAGAGAGGAGCAGAAGGGAAGACAACATTGAGGAGAAGGGCTACAGGGAAGACTCCATCCTCAGCTAAGGAGCTGGCAATCACTGTAGCCTGGTTCTTCTCATGTAGAGAACATGCCAAGGAAGAATAGTCAGTTGCAGTGGATGCTTGGGGGATTTCAGGAAGCTTAGGGGAAGTTGTTAGGAGGTAGGGAGTGCCAGGCACCATCTCAGACCTAGTGATAACAGCAACCCTATGGTCTTAAAGACAATTCTTCTAGTCTATGGCTGGAAGCTGACATAAAGCTGAAGATATATAAAACTGAACTGAGCTGAGATTCCTCCACAGTCAACATAGAAGGTCAAGAGGAAAACCGCATTGCAGTTTTGCAGAGAGAAGTACCACTTAATGTGAGTAGCTTGAACTGTGCATAAACCAGGAGACATTAACAAGTAGCAAACAATCCCAGCATTCTTGATAGTTCGATACAATTAAAGCCTGATTCAGTGTGCTGTGACGGCTCCAAGAAGTCGGGAAGATGGCTGTCCCAATCTCAAGATGAAGACTTTGTCACTGTGACAAGATGCTCGAGAGAAACCACTTAAGGAAGCAAGTAGGACTCTGACTCATAGTTTTAATCCATGATTTACTGGATTCTTTGTTTTTCACCATCCTGAGCCAGAGCAACGTGGTAGAGAGGGCAGAATAAGGCTGAATTACTCACCTTGAGGTGGCCAGGAAGCTGAGACTGAGGAATGGATGGTCAGATAGGGGATACACCTTTCCAAGAACATCAATCGTACATATCCAGTTACCTTTACTTGCTACAGTTAAAAAATTAATTCCTTGTTACACATTAATCTATCAACTCGTCAGAACTTTCATGGTCCAGTGGTTTCCTGAAAACTGATCAGCTGGCAATCAGGCCTTGACCCTAGAAGTCCTGAGGGGACATTTCATATTGAAACTATCACATGGCCAGATTTGAGAGACTTCTCATTTATTCCATCAAATGGGAAAGAAATAGAAGTCTGAGTGAAGGTTTTAATGACATGTGGCTTCATAGACTACTAACCAGGGCACCATCATTTGGATTCACCAAATAACAAGGAAAGCAGGAAGGTATATCTGAAGTTGTGCTGAGGAAAAAGAAAAAAAAAAGATGACGTTGACAGAGAGTTGAAAGGAAATTGACTAGCTGGGATACTGGAGGTGTCTCTGAAGTCAGAGAAAATGTGTCCTAGGGTTGAGGGGAAGCAGTGGTGAGGTGTGGAATTGAAGTTACTGAACGGATGGTGTCTTTGAATGTCACTTGAGAGCTGAGGTTGTTACCTGATAAAGGAATTCAGGTACTGGATGGGGAGCGTGTGGGATGCCAGGGACAGACATGGGACCTTGCTGGTCTTAAGATGTGGGTACCAAAACACAAATAGGATGCAATTTTGTAGACTTTAATATGTTAAGGGGAAAGAGAAATGGTTGACATTTAAATGACTAATAATTCACACTTTGGCCCCCATGGTGTAGGACAGAAAAGTCCGTGATGTGCTCACCTGCCCCAGACTGCACTCACTTGCCACTGGATGAATCCAAAGACATCTTCTTGAGGCAGGAGGAGAGCCTGTGCTTGCATGGGCCGCATATGGTACCTCAGAGGCTCAGGCTTACTGCTTGTGTATTGCGTATCAGTGTACTCACCACTACTCCAGCAGAGTGATTGCCTGCTGCCTAGCTGAAGCTGGAGTGTTTTGTGCAGGTTTCTCCTCATTTTACCCCCTTAGCTGATTTCCTGATACCAATATTTCATCAGTTTGGATTCTTTCAGCTGTAAATTTCAGGAAACTCAAAAGAAAAACAAGCTTTTTAATGTATATAATTGAAAAGAAGGTGTAGTAGAATTGTGGATTGTTTAATTCATGGCCCAGCCTGGCTCCTTCCATATTTTTGGCTCCATTCTTTGGCTATTTGGTTCCAGTGTGACAGCAATTATTGCTCATGGTATTCCCTATCCAACAGTGGGAATAAAAGAACCCAGAGTTTTCAAGAAATTAGACTCCTGATTCATGTGCTTATATCCAAACAACCCCTGAGGCTATATAACATGATATACTTATTGACCCAGGCCTGGATATGTGAGGACAAAGTTGGCTGTTCACCTGGTCACAGAGCCTGGAAATGGGGATGGACCGGCTGGCCTGAAGCTTAGGACTGCGGTCCAAAGTAGCGAGTTCAGCCATTCCAGGAAGTGCACCCGGTGATGGGAGGGGCTTGCTGAGTGTTGTCATCTGAACAATTCCATTCTGATTAGGGGTTGTTTGCCCATGCTATCTTCATTAAAGTCATAACAGTGGGTAGTTTCTCCTTCTTAACATCCGTGGCCAACTGATTGATTAAATTAATATTTTTCCCAGTCTATTATCAGAATTCCAACCCTTACTCTCCCAGTCCTGTAAAAATATTGCTATTGAACAGTGCAAGGTTGAGAAGCAACATTCTCTGATCACTCTTCAGCTACGAATGTCACAGTGTAAGCAGGAGCACATTGTTTAAACCCACTGGCCTCAAGCTTCCACTCTGAAGTGAATAGCAACAATAGCTGCTTCCCAGGTTGTTGTAACTATTAAATGAGATGCTAGTAGGTAGTAATCCTAGGAGTAGTTGTGTGTATATGTGCACGCGCGTACATATGTGTGCGTGCATGCGTGTGTTTTAACTTGTTAATCCCCCCTCCCTGAGACCGGCACCCCTCTTACTTTATTACCAGGAAGGAAGTTGAGGCATGCTGAAACAAAGGTACATGCTGGATCATACAGATTATCAATGAAGTCTCTAGGATTCAGACCCAGGTCATTTGACTATAGGCTTACTCTTAAAAAAAATAAGAATTTTTAATCCCAGCACTGGGGAGGCAGAGGCAGGCAGATCTCTGAATTTGAGGCCAGCCTGGCCTGGTCTACAAAATAAGTTCCAGGATAGCCAGGGCTGCTCAGAGAAACCCTGCCTCAAAAAACCCTGCTAGGCGGTCATGGTACACACCTTTAAACCCAGGTAGAAGCAGGTGGATCTCTGTGAGTTCAAAGGCCAGCTGGCCTGGAAGAGCAAGTTCCAGGACAGGCTCCAGAGCTACAGAGAAACCTTGTTTCAGAAAAACCTTAAAAAAAAGAAAGAAATTTAATTTTTTGTTTATTACCTATATTTATAATTTACATGAAAGAACATATAAAGTTTATTAATGGCACAGAAGTTAGATATTACATTACTTATAATTAAGAATAAATAATATAATTGAAGTAAGATACTATATTAGCCGTGAAGACTGAGATAAAATATTGCTAATTTTCAAGTAATACTGTAATTAATATTTTGAGAATTTCATACAACACATTTAGATCATATTTACT
>LOEQ01007895.1:32813-45315 GCA_001685075.1 Bramus lutescens
GCTGGAGCTTCATGCGTCTGCCTAACTCTGCTTTCTTTCTCCCAGCATTCTGTTTTGTCTTCTCCGCCCACCTAAGGGCTGGCCTATCAAAAGGCCAAGGCATTTTCTTTATTAATCAATAGACAGATGACCCTCCTACATCAATCCCTGAGTTCTGGTATGAAGAATGTGTCACGAATGTCCCGTTTTTAACTCTCTAGTTTCTTATTCACTGCATGTTGACCAGTTGCTGTTTGCTGTGTTAGCTTCCATCTATCAGATGCACTGATCTACTGGTGTAATATTATCATTGTTAGCTGAGTAGTATTGGTAGGGTCTCCACTAGGGTCCATGAGCTTATCACAGTTTCTTGGTCCTATTAACAGTGTCAGGTACGGGCTTAGGAAATGCTCCTTACAAGCAATAAGAAAGTGGATGGTTACTCTCATAACCTACAATCACACCACTATTGTCTCAGTAGACAATCTTGTCAGGCCAGTCATTACTGTTGCTCACAGAGTTCACAGCTGGGTAAGACTGGCGATTTCTTTCCTGGTAGTGTGCATATAACACCTTCTAATCCTGTGAAAGTTAGCCAGTAGAGGTGATGTCCCTAGGTCAGTACCTCCTTGATTTCTCCATGTTTTGCCATCCTAGTATATAGTGTCTCCAGCAGCCGGGTCTTACCATGAAATTATGGAGGATAACCAAGAGCATTGGCAATATTCTATCATGTTTGGGGCAATCTATGGAACCCATTAATTAACAACTCAAAAACAGGTAGCTCATCTCTGGTGCTGGGTTTATTTGCTAGCATTGGGTATATTGTTGGGATATTGATCTCCTTCCTGTATTAGGTGAGTCTATTTAACGTCTTTTTATATAAGTGTATGTGTGAATATTTAGGCCACTTCTACAGTAGGAGGTTTATATATGGCTACCTTTTAAAGAAAGCCTTTAGTGTCAGTCGCTTCTCCCCATGTTCTCCATCTATCCTGCCCTCCCAGCCCCACCCCATCTGACCCTTTTTCTTGCATTATTCTCCCTTCTGTCTTTACATCATTATATTCTATATACCCATTCCTTGAACCATCCTCTCTTCCTCCACGGTCCCTTGATAGTCTCTTAACCTTTCTGAGTATTCCCAATCAAGCAAACATATTTAAAGGTGAAAAGGTGACATCCACACATGAGAGATAACATGCAACATTTGTCTTCCTAGGTCTTGGGTCACCTTACTCTGGATGACTGTTTCTAGTGCCATCCAGTTACCTCCTAACTTTATAATTTCATTTTCCTTAACAGCAGGCTAATGTTCCTCTGTGTAAATGTACCACCTTTTCATCATATATTCCACAAGTAATGGGCATCTAGGCTTAGCTGTTGTGAGTAGAGCAGCAACAGACATGTAGGAATAAGTGGTTATAGGCCTCCTGCTAATCACAGTCCTCCACTGCTTCCAATAGTTTATGCATTGCAGCAAAAACCATGCTTCACAGTCTCAACTACTGCAAATCACCATTTGTATTCATTTGCTGTCGTTTTTGTTTCTAATACTCTTCTTATAGTAATGCTCCTATATATTCAGTAGTCCTGAAAACAATGAATTTAAGGGAGATATAAGTCTCAATATTTATCTCTAAACTCTACAATTTATTCCAATAATTCCTTATAAGGTACAGGAGCCAGCCAATACCCTATAAGATAAGAAAATAATTACTTTATTAAGAATAGAGAATGGATACTATGAGGTCACACTCACAGAAGGATGGCTCATTGTGTGTTTCTGTATCTTTTAAACTTAAAATTATGTTTGGAACATGAATTGCTGCATACCAATATTGTACGTCTTCAGAGGAGACAAAAATGTGATTACTGTACTTTCAGAGTCAACATTTTTTTTTCAAAACAGGGTTTATCTGTGTAGCCCTGGCTATCCTGGAACTCATTCTGTAGACCAGGATGGCCTCAAACTCACAGAAATTCTCCTCCCTCTGCCTCACTGAGTGCTGGGATTAAAAAGGCTTATGCCACCACTGCCCAGCTTCAACTTATGTCTTAATTGGTCACAATTAAGACTTACAGGTCACAAAGAACTAAGACAGCATCCTATCTATTCAAATTATCTTGAAAAGTTGAACAGACAGGATCCAGCCTACCCCTGGGCTGCAGTTTCCCTTTGGACAATAGAGGTCTGTTCCAGCTTCACCTGGAGAAAGAGCGATGGGTTAAGCTAAGGATCTTCCTGCTATCTGCAGCCTGTGTCTCAGTTACCACGCATCCATTTCTGTTCCTCTTTTTCCCTCCTGGTATTTTCTTTCCTCCCTTCATCTCATGGCCTCTTGATTTTTTTCATCTACAGGTGAGGAGTGTTTGATTCCTAGTGTGGTAAATGCCTGAATGGTTCAAAAATTTCCTAGGACTTAGATATTATCTATCTATCTATCTATCTATCTATCTATCTATCTATCTATCTATCTNATCTATCTATCTATTTATTTATTTATTTATGCATCTTCCACTAAAGAAGCCAATTTATGAATCATGATTTTCAGACCCGAACATTCCTCTGCATCAATAGTGACTTCTTAAGATCTTCCCACTTGTGGCTCTCGAGTGTTGATGGACCCTGGGATTGTATCCATTGTTTGATCCCAGAGTAGTGAGTCCTTGTTGTAAGGTCAGCTTGTTTAACCTTGACTTCAGATCTCAGAGAAGCTTCTGCTTTATGTCAACTCAGCCAGCAGCGTGGTGAAGAAGCTCTCTGCTGCTGCTGATCTCGTTCTGATTGGCCCATTGCAGGCCCAAGCCAACGTCTTGTTCACCTCACATCCCCCATCCGTTACTCTTCCTTTGCCATCTCTCAGGAGTGCCTGTGGTCCACTTTCTAGTCCTCCCAGGACTCACTGCAGTTTCATTGTGTTTGGATGGTTGTACTTCCTTCCTCACTATCATGAAGGAAGCTTTGGCAATGTTTCCATTGCATGGTTGCAGTTCTTCCAAAACTGCCGCATCCTCAATAGAACAACAGCGATACACTTACAAAGGTTGAACCCCTGGCTCTGAATAAACACACTTCATATAAGTTTTAATAGTCTAATGGGAAGGATAATATATTCCCGTTTCAATTTGTGTTTCACTTACTGGTGGTTATGGAACAGCTTTCCATTTTTGTGTTTGGAACGAATGTTGGATCTTCTGGATTTTGAAAGATCTGGTGTGTCCTTTATCTTTTGGAGGGGCACTCTGTGCCATTTTCATATTGACTTTTAAGTTTTTTTAAAAAATAATTTGAGTATTTTTCTCTTCTTTACTTTTAAATTTGGGTATTTTTATGTGTTATAAAGAGAGGAAACAATTTTCTGCCTCTAAGTTTTTAAATTATTTATTGTAAAATAAAAGAAATATATACTTTGTCTTGCTGTTTTTTTTTTCCACAGTAGTTTTCTGGATTTGTACTTAGGTGTATGGAAACCATTTTTTGGCTGGGTCACATGCTTCTGCCTTCAGAAGCTGTGAAAAGTGTTTCATCTTATTGAAAATGAGTATTCTTTGCGGTGTGAACCAATCTTGCCTTTCCTTATGTTCCCTGAAATTAATACTTTTACTTTATAACTTAATTTTTATATTCCATTTTTGACCTTTTGTATTGCTCTTTTGTTATACTTATTAACAATTTTCTTTTACTGACTTTTATGTTTTT
Source organism: Bramus lutescens (assembly GCA_001685075.1). Classification (NCBI taxonomy): domain Eukaryota; kingdom Metazoa; phylum Chordata; class Mammalia; order Rodentia; family Cricetidae; genus Bramus; species Bramus lutescens. Next base: position 36,496 of record LOEQ01007895.1, read on the forward strand.
AACTTTTGTAATGTTTTGGGAAAGAGTTTCCAATTAGAGTGATATCTGTTATTCTTTTTCTTTTAAAAATTTATAAAAGGTATAATATTTGCACATGTTGCATAGTAAAGTATCCATGAGGCACAGCCTGAGATTCAGACAGATGTGCACAGTGTGCAATGATTGTATGTATGTGGCTGGCAATGTGCCTTCTTAGCGGCTTCATTTCTTTATGTTGAAATCATTCAGAAATCCGCTTTTGAAATACTTGATTTCAACCACACCTCTCCTCTGCTGCTAGAGAACACTTGGAGCTGTATCTCCCGTTGCCCCCGCTCTGTGTCACTGAGCTGTGTCACTCTCTGTGCTCTGGCTGCTTCTATGCTGCTCCTTCTTTGGAATCTAGTTTTGTATTGTTCTTTTTCTCTCAACTCTTCCTTGGTATTTATATTTATGAAGGAGGCTTCCACCCCAAGATCACTAAAAATTATTCACCTGGATGCTTATAGCATTTAAAAATAATATTTTATCAATTAATTATGACATATAATTCAATTATTCAATATATTAATGAATTAATATAAACATATAAATTAATATTTATATTAAATGCCTATAGAATTTAAAACAATTTTTAACTTTAAACGTATTTTGGTCTTTTTCTTCCCCTCCCCAAAGTTCATGAATTCATTCTTGGCATGGGTCTCTGGAGTCCACTTAGGAAGGGCTCATCACGGCCTGTGGTACAAAGTGGGCACAATGTCCAGAGCAGAACATGAAGGCTATGAGCGTGGTCTGCAGCACATGGCTCTGTCCCTCACCGGCCGCAGGTGCCACTAAGCATCGTTATTTTTCTGCTTCCTCTTTCACCCCAGGGACACGACAAATGAATCTATCTCTAAGAGGCTATTGTAAAGGGGATATGCTTGTTGCCTCTAACTCATTTGCCATTTATTACTTGATTCTAAGTGAGTAAATGTACGTGTGTAATAGAATGAATGGTCTATGTTATTACCACTGATTTATGATTATCTTGTTCATATAATGATTTCATCTGTGATAGTGTAATGATCAAAACACACACTGGCCTGGAACTTGGGGTTCCTTTTGCTTAAACCTTTTGAGCCCTGGGATTAGAGTCTGTGTCCCCACAGCTAACTCCAATTCACACTTCTTAAACACTTGCTCTGTGGCTAGCCATTGCCCGGCACATGCAGTTTATCAGCCACTCCTTCTTTGTTGTTATTTTGCTTTCATGATATTTGGGAAAGTGCTACCCTCAGCAGTAGAGCAGCAAAGTAGCAGAATTCTGGTCTCATTCTCAGTCAAGGATGAGCCTTTTAACTGGACTCTTTGCTTAGGTTGTTTATGGTGTCCCTCCATCTGTCACTGTATAGTGACATGCTTTTTAATTATTGCAGCTCTCTCTCTATTTTAATACATCATAGCCATTTCCATTCATTATCATTCTTTTTCAAACATACTTTTTCCTTTTGTAAATTGTTAATTCTTTTAGTTGAAGATTAAAATCTTATCATATTCCAGCTAGAACATTATTTTGATTGCAACCGGCTATTTGTAAAGCTTATAAATTAACCCATGACAAATCTTCTTTTGTTCTGATCCTGTTCTTCCTTCCAATCAGATAACTGTCTATTGCTGACAATATTTTCTAGTTTTCCATAACATAGGCTACTCACAGTTCTTTCTGAAAATATATTTATAAATGGAGTATTTTGAGTTATGTTTTCTAATTATTTCTCTGTGAAAAACATTGAATAAGGGCATTCTATATTAGTCGGATTTATAGGATTCCCTATAGCTTTTTCACATAATTTCAATTTTTAACACTTTCCATACTTGTATCTTTACTTTGATACACTATTCTTTTCAAAATAACATAAAACAGTAATGGATTTTATTAAGTGTTTTAGATTTTTAATGAAAGTGCTTTTAATCTATTAGTATTAGTCTTGACGTTGGAGTTTGACTTTAAAATGCATGTGAGGATGATACAGGCATTCATCCATGCTTGGGAGTCTTCACCAGAAATGGTGTTTGAGCTCCATTCATGTCATGTTTTTCCACACTGAGCAAAACCCTGTGACCTTGTCTACTAATAATTTTACCATGTGGTTATATTTTTCTGACATAAGCCCTCTGGCTACTGAGGCAAAGCAAACATTTAGAAACTGAATTCATTCTCTTAGTATTCAAATTCAGATCAGTTGAAATAAAATAGTCATCTGCAGAAAAGAATGAATATGTAATAGCATTCAAATTCTTACAGAAAGGGAAATTCCCAGCAACTAAGAACTTCAAATCGTAGTTTGCTAGATGGGACAGAGGCTGGTTGGTGTGTTGTGTGGGAAGGGAGTAGTGGCTATTCCTGCTGTACAAAGACTGAAACTCTCAGGCTCTTCACTGATGAGAGGAGAAGGAAGCCAGGCAACTTTCAGCTGTTGGTCAGCTGGCAGCCACCAGCTCATGGGCTAAGAATACTTCCCAGCAATGCCAACTTCATAATTATTAGAGGACCCCAGTCCTTTCAATGCAGTAATTTAAGGGATTAGAATAAGACAAACTGTCAAGCATCGTTAACTATAAAGAAGCCCTGCGATACTTCTTAGTGTTGACATCCATGTTCTGTACTGGAATGTCTCCTGGGCAGAGGGCCGGCTCATTATGACTGAAAACGAAAGTCAGCAGAAGCTGAGGCATTCTTGTCCATGTTTTCATTCTTGATCATTGTTTCCCATATTGAAATAAAATCCACCGATTGTAAATATTTCCCAAATTCTCCATGACTGAGGCAGATTGCACTTTCTTTCCCTAGAGCATGGGTTTTTCTCATCTGGTACAATAGCATTGTTGACCCCTTTCCTCCATTAGAATGTTTAACTTGGAAGCATCAACAGAGGCATTTTTCGTTCAGTCCTTAATTTATTTCAATTAGAGAATCCTGCAACACTCATTCATAGAAAAGGACATTCATGTAAAAACCACAGTAATCAGGCAGGGGAGTACATCTTGTTTAGCCCTGGGCCCCCAGTCTAGCTTCACTGGGGTGTCACAGTCCTGAGGAGTCTCTGTTCAGATGTTACAGCTCTGAGGAGTCTTTGTCCAAGTACCTAAATATCAATACATTAATGTCAGTTCGCATAAACTGTTGCAAACATTTAAATCTTGTTTTCTAGTTCAAGAATCCTAATAGAAGACAATGGCTTGTAGATTCCCCCATATGGTAGCTCCGTGGATGGGTCTCAAGTTCCATGTGCTGTAAGCCCTCCACCCTTTCACAAAGCCTCCGCTCACTTTCCCCCAAATATTTGCAGTGAACTAGTCCTTCGTGGTTTCTGTGGAATCGTATTTATTTTGGGGGGAGAGGGAATCATGTGTGGTGCAGCGAGACTGTGACCTCCCTGGAGTAGTCTGAGTAGCTCAAGAGTTAATGTTTCTCTGAGATTTAAGTCTAGAAAGACCAAAGTGCCTTTATTTGCCAAACAGTATGCATTTTTAAATTATGGACGTTTAGAAAAGAAGTATAACTTATAGATGATCTTTTGAACAAAATGTAACTATGTAGAGCTTCAGTTAAATGAGGGAATGAAATGCTCAGCCTCAAAATTACCATGCGATTTCTTTGATTCGGAAACCAATCCCTCTCCACTCCCGTGGGATTCCGTCAGGCTAACCTCCCCAGAATGAATGTTCCCCATTCAGGAAATGAGCGCCCAGAGTTCGTAACCACATCTTGGTTCCTTAAAGCCCGGTACCAAACTCCCTCTTGCCTAAGTAATTGTCTGAAAATTTTATCTTCCATTCTGGTGAAGTTATTTACACAGAGCCTGTGAGGTGACGGATGGCCCCTCTGGGCACGTTACTAGATCGGCTGCCATTGAGATTGCTTGGACTGATGGAGCACAGCCTTGGAAACGGTGCACAGAAATACAAATAAAGACGAGACCAAGCAAGACAGATAACAATAGTATCTCATCACAACTGAAGTTATTTTTAGTGGCCCCTGATTATTCTTTGTTTATCAGACAATATGCATTCTTTAAGCTCTGGGTCTCTAATGGTATCTTTTATGGAGAAGAACTAAAATATTGGGTTAGTAATAGGCTGTTTTATTATTTCCTTCGCTATTGTACTAAAGATTGACTTTCTTCATTAAAGTAAGGAATTTTTAGTGAACAATTATGTTTAGTAACTTTTCTCCCTTCAGAAACTTTTCCTTTTCCAGCACTCTGGCCTTCCTGTTGACCTGCTGTGAAGTGGAGGAGGGGAAGGGGAAAAGCAGGATTTGTTTTAGAGAACCCAACCATCTCTAAATGGCTTCCTCTTGTTTGGTGCATCCACTTGCGCATTTTCGTTTTCAGAAGTCTGGTAACGGGGTCCATGTCCTGGAGGAAGGAACCATGTCATCACTTGCCCATCCTGTGCACACAGCCCGGCCACACTGAGTATCAGCTCCTATCACTTCTGGCATTTCTTATGCTTCTTCTCTTCCTGGGGTTCATAATTCATGTCAGTGATTTCCGGTGCATGTGGAGTCGCGTTTTAGAAATATGAGACAATTTTAAAATTACAGATGCACAGTCCTGGATGTTTGAGCCAACATCTGCAACTGGTTTAGGGGATTACCAACGGAGCTGCTCTGGATGACTGATATTTGCCAGGACCTCTCTGTTTCCCACAGAAATCAAAATGCCTGTTATTCACAGGGGCTTCAGTTTCCAATAGAAATCACAATTTCATTTGCTATATACCTTATTAGGTTTCCTCATGGATTCCCTAGAGTTAGAGCCCAGTTTCAATTAGCCATGATTGTGGAGGTCAGGAAGAACATGGGTAATTAAAATCCACAAGTAAGGAAAAGGCTGACTTGAACCAGAAGCCCCCACACTTGCCCTGAAACTCGGCGCTGGAATGGCAAACAAGGGAAACACTTGACTTACTCTCCTGCTCTTTGTTCTGGTGTGAGTATGGGTGAGAACACAGCCCTCTCAGTTTATGATGGTTCCAAAACACTTACTATTTAGGATAAAGTCCAAATTCTGATATCGACAGCCCCCAATCCTGCCCTTTTCTTTGCCTTGCCGGTCCAGGTTCTATGCTCTGAAAACACTGGTCTTTGGGCAGATTGGCCAATGGCCTAGGCCAGTGGTTCTCAACCCGTGGGTCACAACCCATAGGTGTCACATATTAAATATCTTTCATAGCAGATATTTACATTAGCATCAATAACAGTAGCAAAAATTACTGTTAGGAAGTAGCGATGAAAATCGTTTTATGGTTGCAGGTCACCACAACACGGGGAACTGTATTAAAGGGACACAGCATTAGGAAGGTTGAGGACCACTGCTCTAGGATCCCCTCTTCCTGGGATTTTTTTTCCATGTCTGTTCTGTCTGGAGCATCATTCTTTTTATTTATACCTGAATAGCACTTCTTCATTTCCTTCAACTTAACTAGCTTGTCTCTGAGAGTACTCTGATTTCTACACTGTCTGCAGTCTACTCTCTATGCGCCAAAAGAAACATATTTTGCTCACCCTATTTTTATGTATTTAGTTGTGAATGCCCATCTCCTGCAGTTACCCAGGGGCTCTGTTAGGTTAGGGACAGTTGTTGCTAGTATATGTGTCTAGCATAAAACTCTCTCAAGTCAATGTGTAATAAATGTTGACTATATAGAAGAGAAAAAGTGCTTTCCATCTGGAATTAAATGGCTAGATATGTAAACCATCTATAAAATAATGGCTGTAATGTTCATATCCAGAAGGGAAACTCTCGTGTCTACTTATACTTTGCTTTGCTAGTTTTGAATGGTCACTGAGGACATAAACAGTTGGCCCTTCACTATCATCCTTACACATAGTTCATCTGTAGCTTACCTATGGTCATTATTTTACTTTCCATCTACATATGTCAACACAACTTTTATTTCATGTAGCTCTGAAAAGCAGTTCTGAATATAGTAAACCCCATATAGTATTATACAGGCACTCAGTTATGCTTGGTTAACAATTAGGATGGCTTCTATCTGAGCTCTGACAGACGTTATTCTCATCTTAAATCACTAAGTTCTTCATTTATCTCCTTGAGTTCCTGGACAGCCTGACAAGACAATGTGTCTATTGTATATTTACAAATAGCCCTGAGTGTTGGGATTACCTCTGGCTTCGAACTGTTTTATCAATAATTGACCAACCTGGGACTGAGGACGTAGCTCCATTGGTAGAGTGCTTGTGTGCTTTTGGCCAATACACTCTGAGCTCCTTTAGAAGATGGGAGTGGAGAAAACCCAACTGCAAGTAAGCATGAAGCAAGATATACGTGCAAAACTGAATGAGCACAATAAATTTTCACAAGAAATCTTCATAGAGAAAAGAGCCACATGGGTCCTAAACTGCTTACCCTGTCTATGGCAATCATGCCAGAGGTGGGTTCCTTAATTTTTTTCTTAGATAGTTGTATTATCTAAAAATGTCCCATATATTTTTTGTGTGTGTACCCATCATTCTCTGGAATATTTTTTTCAAATAATCACACTCATATCAATAGTTTCAGCTCAATAGATGACCATTCATATGTGGCAGCTTGTCTGCCCTTTATTCTTCTGACAGCCACACAGAGTCACATAGCATCATCCTCATTTTGGCAGGTAATAAATAGTACCTAATATGTGTTAAGAACTTATTATATAAAGTCTTACTCCAAGTACTTCTCCACTTATTTTTGTTAATTCTCACAATAACCAGAAAGTCTGATTGGCAATGGCTCTGTGATTGAGGTTAGCCGAGGCTTGCAGAAGTTAGGTGACTTGTCCAAGGTGACAGTTATAGTATGTGGTCAAACTTAGATTTGAACCCACAAACTCCCGCGGATCACTTCATTGAGTTTTTGCAATAGTTCTTCAAGGGGACATACTATAATCATCTCTTTCTGTTCCCTGCTTTCCTTTTTTTTTAAGTTGAAGATCAAATGTCTCTAGCAAAACTCATGAAGCCCATCTTTCTGAAGATAAAAATTTAAGCTCCTTTATCAAAATTAACTGCCACAGATGCCCAAAGTTTTTTACAAATAATTATACAGTACTTCCTGGACATTGAGTCCTTGGTGGATTATCCTCTGAGTGTCTGCAGTCACATTTGAAATTCCTGGCTGGTCTGTATCAGGCATCAATATCTTCTGGGTCCTGCTGTTGGTAACTGACCTGAAGTGAGAAGACAAAAGGTCTAGCCTTGCCGAGGAGTTCCAGAATTTTCTCATCTTCTTCATTCTTCCTTGGTTAAGGCCAAGCACAGCTCTGGGGGTGGAGCGGCAATAATGCAGAGTAGTTCTTATTCTCATGACAGTTACAGTCTAGTGATGGTCAGGACAGCACAGGAACAGGAGACGAACAAGGAAAAGGGTGGCTCCTGTAGTGATGGAAGGTGGTCACAGAGACAGTGAAGTTGCAGGACATGTTGGGAAGAGGGAACAGAAGGACCTCTTGGAAGACTAGTATTGTAAGGCAGGCTCGCAGTGAGAAGACAGTCTGCAACCTGGGGAGGAATCACAATCCCACCAGAAGGCAAGGGCAAGGTCAGGAAAACACAAAACAAAAAACTAGCTTTATAGACACAGAAATGGCCGAGGTTGAGAAGCACAGCAGGAAAGGAGCAGAAAGGGATTAGCCCATGCCCTGTACCATTTCTTTATAGAGTGTGGATAACCGAGGTAAGTGATTGCTTCTTGCCGGTTTCATGCTCTCCCAAAGATTCTTTTAGTACCAGAATTTCTAAGACTCTGCATATTTATGTATCTGCCCTGCACAGCAATATGGTAACGTGAAAGTGAGATAGGATCCCCAGTTTTGCTCATGGATGGGGTTCTTCTCTCCTTCATGCTCTCTTACTTGATTGGCTTTGCTAACACTGACTGATATTATGCCTCTCTACAGAGTAAGGAAATGCATGGTGTTGAATGCTTTCTGCTTCCTCACTCGTCCTGTGAAATAGATATTACTGTCTTCCTGAACAGAGGAGGAGATTGAGGCCCCTAGAGGATCTTGCCCTGAGTGATAGAGTCAGGTGGAGGAGGCCCACAGATCTGGTCTCAACATGGCATAGTTGGATTATGTTCAAGTTTTATGATACCTTGGAAGCCACGGGCATGCTGGAGTTAGTCAAAGACTTCGTTTTACATCTTATTAACTTTTGCTCACCCGTAGGCTAGACACTAGAAAAAAATGTTACAAATGTTCTTTAGAAGTTAAAAGTATTTGAGACATTAACAAAATAATTATGATTTTTATCCTCACCATATGGTCTAAAAGTGAGAGAAACAAATGGTCACCCCAAGTTTTCACCTTGAGTTGGTGCATGAACATATAAAACATGCTTTCCACTGTAGCATTTAATCTACAGCAGTGGTCAATTAGATCTAGATCCAGAGTTTGTGCTGGGAATAAAAAGAGCATTAGACAATGTTCCTTTACTTACAGGGCAAGGGGTCCAGTTTTCAGGCGATCTGTCATTCATTGCACCCCCTTCACACCACACTCTCCTTGAAATAAATCCCACCATGCTTGCTACTGATCGCTTCTCAGTCAGTCCATCATTCTGCCTCACTTGAAGCATCTGCTTGTTTTTCTGTATCTCTCGATGCACTTCTATGTCTCTGCACAGCAGGTAGAGAGAGATTTTCCTTATTGTGCATTATGTGTGTGCTTACTTATTTTTAGTTATGTGCGCACACACATGCATGTAAGAGGCCTGAGGTCAGTTTCTGGTGCCATTCATTCCTTAGGCCGCCATCTACCCTGGTTGTTGAAGCTTGCCTGGCACCCACT
>LOEQ01007896.1:6890-16966 GCA_001685075.1 Bramus lutescens
TCTCTCTCTCTCTCTCTCTCTCTCTCTCTCTCTCTCTCTCTCTCTCTGCCCCTCCCTCCCTCCCTCCCCCCTTCATTCCTCTATGTATCTCTCTATGCTCCCAGGGTAACTTCCTGCCAAGGTCATGGTGTAGATAGGATTTGGGAAGAATCACTGGTAAATGAAAACACAATGGAGAATTGGCTCCAGGATTAAGTACTCTCGCTGCTCTTGTGGACAGCATAGGTTCAATACCCAGTACCCACATAGTAGTTCTGAACCACCTGTAACCTCAGCTTCAGGAGACCTGACTCCCTCTTCTGACCTCCATAGGCATCAGGCATACATGTGGTAAACAAGCATATATTAAGGCAAAATACACTTATAAGTAAATTAAAATAATTTTAAAAAGTTAAAGAATAAAATGAAACCCCTCCATTTACTGTAAGTGGCCAATATTTCTAACCTTGATTGAGAGGATCATTACTTTTCTATGTCACTATTTTTAAGTGTTGTCTATTGTCACAAATACAGTGTTAACAATTATGACTACAAGTGTTTTCTGTCTGTGAGACACCAAACTGTTTACTATGGAGGGAAGTTATTTGGCTTTTCTCGCAGTCCTGACTGGAGAGGGTTATCAGCCACCAAGCACAGAGGAGAAAACTGAGAAGCAAACCAGCCTGTGCATATCCAACAACTAGTAAAGAGCTGGGAGTTGTGGTCATGGCAGTTTGACAACACACTGTCACTGCCTCTGTACCAAGCTGTCCTCCAAACCAACAGCTGCTCCAGTTTTCATTTTGAAAAGCAGAGGGAGTTGGGTTTGCATTTGTCCAAATTCCTTCAGCTTTGATACTTTGGTGAGCCAATAACGGAAGCTTCAGGGGAGGCCTGGACACCTAGACAAATGCAGTTTGTGTCCCTGAAGCAGAATGCCTGATGCGCATTTGACACCAACTCCAGCGAGTCCGTGGAAGACTAATCCTACTTGGAATCTGTTTGGATCCCAGAAAATTCCAGAATACATCCCCAAGCATCACCTGTAAATGATTTCCATCCTTTGCTTCTCTTTCTTCTTGAATAGAATCTGTCTGGAAGTGTGTGAGAAGGCTGGAATCTCGTGGGTGGTCAGTGTGGGAATGAAGTGATGCAGGCTGACTCACGATGCTCTCACAAGGCTAATGACAGGTGCTAAATGAAATGAGATCGAAAACCATTAAATCCAGGGCGCAAGCAGAGCCCAACTGAAATGTCAGCTTTGCGTCACCTCATTGGGGAAGCATGTGTCCTGCTTTCTTGTGGTCAGGTCCTCTACTGTTGAATCGATAAGTGTGAGCCCCTCTGCAGTGCACACACCAGGAGCCCCTGGGTCCTTCCTCCAGCATGCTGCTATCGGGCCCTCTCAGGCACATAGCATGTACTTCCCTGCTACTCATAGACATATACACAGGACAAAATAAGCCCAGGATTGAATCTCTCTCGTGTCTATGAAGATGCGGGTTCAAAGTGAGCTGGGATAATCTATATGTAATTACCAAGAAGAGTCCACTGGCTCATTCATTCACAAAAGCATTTGCCTTGTTCTCCATTCCTTCTCTTGTCCACCTTAATACTACTCTATCTCCCATGATTCCTGGTAAATTTGGTAGAAGTCCTCTTTTAACCGGTCTATGCTTCCATGTAGATGTGCCTTCACAGTATAGGATAGGAAGAAACTTGTGTTGGAGAGGGTGGTGCACAGACATTCTGGGAAGTTGGATACGGTTTGCAGGGATAGATAGCCTATCAAGTAGAGAGGTGAAAGTTAGCCTTATCTTGCTGTCAATGGCAGCTTGGGCAAAACCACAGTGATATCTTGAGGAGACAAAGTTCTTGAGTGAAGAATGCTGACAAGGAATTTTTGCAGGTTGACTCTGAGGTCATGAACGAACATGACTGAAGTTCTTGGTTTTTCTAAGACTTTATGTGTTTCTTGGAATAGAGGCACACTAGTGTTGGGGCTGGACCTGTGGCAGAGTGGGTCTGTTTGTGGAGCCCTACGAAGCACCACACTCTGAAAACCAAGCTTATTAAAGTTCCAGTCATGACTTTTCTCTCACATGGCTGTTTGCCAACCTCTTAAGCCACCACCAGCTTATAAAGGGACTAAGTTCTCCTATTCCTGAGTTTTCTAAAATCTCTAATGTCCCGAGTGCCTGGTGCAGCTCACTTCATTTGCCACACTTCCTGTTAGTGAGACTGGGCACTGTTATGTTTTCTTGATCTTTTTTTAGTTCATTCTGTGGCTAAATAAAATCATGGATCTGAGAACTTTGTTCACAAAGAATGCTGAGACTCTGGTTTGGAAATCGAGAGACAGGATTTCTGAAGAATGCTGAACACAGTGCTTGCATCTGTGTATAAGGATAAGTAGAGGTGTGAGCCTAGGGGTCGCCAACTTCCTCAGGGCCTGGGTAGTGCAGATAGACTCAAAGGGTTAAACGAAGAAGCACTGATCCTAGGCCCACTGACGTCTTAACCGTGATTCAACTTGAATTGGGTGCGCTGTGCTGCAGTTATGCAAAGGAAATGCTTCTGAAACATTTATAGCCATTAATGAATGCAGAACCTTAAAATTAGATGGTATGATATTCATAGACTCTCAAAGCTGTCAGGAAGCCTAGAGGACGTCGACTCAAGGCCCGATCTTAAAGCAGGAGTCCCCTCTTTAGCTTCTGGGGCAGACAGCAGCTGCTGATATTCTGCTGTAGGCTGCAAATCTATGCCTTCCAGAAGGTGTGCCTGTCACCTTTTATCTCTGGTGTGGGTCATTTCTATCATTGCTTGCAGACACCCCACCCCATCAACCCTAATGAATGTGGGTCTTACCACCTCACTGACCTGGGTTTCCTCAGGAAAGAGGAAAGAAACTTCTGTCTTTTCTAAGACTCAGAGAGATATGAAGTCAAGTCAAACCCAGCTTCCCTGGCTATGACCTGGACACTCAGCATGCCTCTCCTGGTGCAGGGTCCTACTCTCTGAATCCTGCACAATACTAAGACCTTTTCTGAGGATCTCATCTCTGACCAGTACTCCTGATGCTTCATGCATCCATCTAGTATATTACTTTGGAAGTTGAAGCTCATCTTTAATTATGCTCAAATATTAATTCATAATGTATACTCAATTATTGTTAATTCATTGAATACTATCATTATATACTATTTATTAAGCAGCTATGATATGCTTTTGTTGAAAAACATGTATTAGTAATAATTTAAAAAATTAAACCATAAAGCTAAATAATTTTGTGCATACATATGCTTGTAGGATTTTGGATGAAGAAAGATAGGAGGTCTAAAGTGTGACTGAGGTAACCTGTGAGGTCAGAATAGGATCATCAAATTTGGCAAACTTGAAGCCACTGCAATTCCTATCAACCCACATTCTCTGTGGGGGGGAGGCACTCATTGAAAACTTTGGGTATGTGTGCACCCACATACTGAGATGTCTCTGTGTACACATATTTTAGTTGTTATCAAGAGTCATAAGGATGTACCTACTACAGAATGAAGAAGTGCCTGTCTCTGGAGTATCTCACATGAGCTGAGAAGTTCTGTACCCAGATCTGTGTGTGTGACAACTCTGACCAGGGCTTCCTTAGCTTTGCTTCTTCAAAGCTTTAGCTTCAGCTTGTGAACCACTATCTTATGACCAAACTGTGAAATTATATGTATCTTTGTACTGCAATTTAAAGTACTGTGTAAGATGAGTGTCCACAAAACCCTAGTAAACACAGACTTGGATCCTCCTATTTGAATTGATTTGGGTATATATATGTACATATAGCCCATTTTGATTTCTGTGCCAAATGGCACAAAGTCTTTAAGCATACAGGTCCTTAGTTCACAACTGAATGTGCTTAATAGATGGGCTTCTGAGTCCCAGGTCCTGACTTCTTTGTCATCTGACATCAGGGAAATCCTGAGGAAGCCTGCCAGCTGCGGATAGCTTATTCGTGGAAATAAATGATTTCTCTCATGAGCAAAACTATTTCAGGTTTTTCTCCTTACACTTATCCACTGTTTGTTATACATCAAGCTACAAAGTAGCTTGTAATGGGGGAAACCGAGTCACAAAGAGGTGCCTCTCTATCCCTTGGGTCTTGCTTCCAAATTAGTCTCCTCCTAAGGGCTCAGTCTTCAGTGCTGTAATGACTGATTAAGAAAGGTAAGCTGGTTTTGTAGGTCACAGGCTTCAACATTAAGATGCCTACTATATTTCTCTCTTCATTCCCATGTCATGGTATCTGTTTCTAGATACTTTTGTGAGTTGATTTATTCTCTGGTCTGGGTTATATGATGGCTTAGGGACCTCTGATAAGTCATTCTATATCTGTATCTTCTTCATTTCTAGAGCATCCCTTCAGTGTGTTGAGTATAATCTGCCTCTCAACAGTGGGCAAGTAATGTTTGCTTGTGGATAACCCTAAAAATTTTCTTAAAAGAGCAATGTAGACCCATAATCCAGATGTGAACATGGAGGCTCAAAACCATGATAACCAAGACAAACTTGAATAATAAAAGAATTGTTGGAGGTATCACCTCCCCAGATCTAGTGCTATATTACAGAGCTATAGTAATAAAAATTATGAAACTGGCATTAAAACAGACATGTCGATCAATAGCATAGAACTGCAGATCTGAACATAACTCCATGCATCTACAGACACCTGATCTTTTTCTAAGAAGGCAAAAGTGCATGCTGAAGAAAATTCTGTCTCTTCAACAAACCGTGTTGGTCATTTTCATTATTAATGAGATCATTTTTCTGGACATTGAGCAGATTCTTTCACAGCAGCTACAACATCTGGCAAGTTGTGATAGCACATTTCATTAGAGGGATTGCTTGGAATAATTCTCCTGAGGAGATAGAAGAGCATAGATTTCAGCGGTGGATGACTGCAAACCATCTCTGTATGGAGTGGAGACACGGGTTTCTTGTATCCATCTCTGCATGGAATGCAGCGAAGGATTGCTCAGAACAGTCTTTTCACAAAGTGCAGGTAGAGATGTCTGAGAACAATTTCTCAATAGTGTGCTGGTACAGGATGCACAGAAATGTAGAATTTTCAGATTTGGGGACCATCTCTGCATGGAGCGCAGGGGCAGGTATCAGGGAACCACCTTTGTCATTTATCTTATGGCTGAGTGAAGTCCAATTGTGCTGACACAGTGTTCTGAGTCTGAGTGTGTGGCTCTCCATTGCATTGCTGCGTTGTCCTTGAGTGACCTCCCATGTTCTCAATCTTCCATGCAAGATGGGAGATGTTTGCCCACCTCTCTTTTTCCAGGCACTGTCTTTTTTAGCACATTAATGCCATGTGCCCTTTTGACAAAGTAAATGTATGTAAAGGTTAACATACTTTTCGAGTTAGTTTAAAGTATCAAAGGCTGCACAAATTAAATACTGGAATTTTGGATAAAAATCATAATTTTAATGGAAAGCATGCACATTAAAGAAGTTTTCCCCAGGTAGTATATATTAAGGTGCTGGAATTATAATACTTAAAAACTATATGTATGTATTTTTAAATCAGATTTACCAAGAGGGTAACTGAGAGCATTTTAAAACATCATTGAAAAATATAAACCACTAATTAGACATTTTACTCATAGTGTAAATGTTCAAATAATCATGAACATTTAATGAACATGGACATCTTTTCTCTAGGGAACCCACAATCTCTAAGCTAAAGCAATCTAGTTTTTTTTTTTTTGGAGTGGATTGCATGACAGAGCTTTGAAGTCCTGCAAACTATGTTGAAGAAAAATAAAAACAGCAATGTCTTTGGCTGATTTAATGCAATCTGGTGGCAGTGGCTGAAACCCTTGAATGTTTGACCATCATTAGTTATGAGCACCACCATTCTGGGCTGAGGTCTCTTTCCCAGAACTTGTACAAAGATGGGATCCTCAGAAAACCTCACATTAGAGAGCTGAGGGAGATTAAAGTTCAAACTCAACACAGGAGTGAGGGTAGAAATCATCATCTTAAGAATAAGAAATTCATAGCTATAAAATATCTCTTGTGTTACATTGAGGGCAAGGAGAAGCAACTGCATGGTTCTGGAAACTGATTTATGTTCTAGAAAGCCCACTACTATAGTGAGAGTGTGAGGGTTTCCTAACAGGAGCATGGGCTGGAGCAGATGCTGGTACCCAGGAGACATGGCTAGTGCATGGAAGAGCATGGTGACCACATTCCCTATGGTCATGGAGAGAAGGGGTTGGGTTTGAGGAACCAGTTGTGGTGAGAAGTGAAAACCATGGTTGATGGATAAAAGATCAATGTCCGGTTGATTTCAAGATACCTAGGTAGGCAGTGGCATTCTTATATAATTTAGGAATCCTTCAGATACTGTTGATCCAAGGATAGAATATTCTCCTGGCCCTATCTCTCAAGGAGGGAGCTGCTGGTCACAGTTGTGGAAGAAAATGAACTCATTTTTTCACCCCCGACCCCCACGTTGCTCAGTTTTCAAAAACTTTGACTACACCCCTCTGGATAGTGATGACAGAAAACTAGAAGGAAATTACAGGATTAATGAATTCTGAAGACTGATATCAAAAGAAAGCTCAGATGAAGCACTAACCAGATATACACTTATCCTGGTGGCTTAAACTTTGTGTTTTGAGGAGACTTATATGAACATACTTTTTCAACTTTCTCCTTCCTATGAGGTAGATTATCTTGTTTATATGGAGGATACTGAGGCTTACAAGTTGAATCAAATGGTAAAATAGGTGTATAAATCTTGGGTCACTTATATGCAAACCTGAGACATACAGGCAGACAGACAGACAGACAGACAGACACACACACACACACATGCACACTACACACACACATGTTCATGCATGCACATTCACATGCCCCCCATGTCCACTCAACCACAGAGACCCAGGTGCTGCCTTTTACGTAACAGTATACAAATCTTGACTGTCTGCATAACTCTAAAGGAAGGAGCTTGAGCCCTCAAAGACAAAGACTTAAAATTATGTGGACACTTTCTTGTCTTTCTTTGGTTGTACAAATAGGAAATCGATGCCTTCATCTTGTCTCTAGCTTCTTTTTTAGCTCCTGGTTTTCTTCTTTACCCAGTTCCCATCAGAAGCAGATTCAATGGCTACAAACCTTACCAAGCACGTTACTCCATCTCTTCTGGTGTTGAGTAAGTCTGGTTGTTTGACCCAAAAACCTGTATTTTTAACTTTAGGTTTCTAGATGGTTCTTTTATAGGATGGGCAGGGACAAAATGTTGAGGAGAGATTTGCATTGGAGAGACTAGATATTCTTCTGCCCTGTTCCTGAGCAATGAAACCTCTCTGCAGTCCCTTGTTGCATCCCCAGGCCCTTCACTCTCCTTTTACCCTCTTGTGTAAGGCCAAACTGACCCACACAGGTGAAGACTTTCAAGACTACCCAAGCCAAGACCAGGCAGTGAGTGAAACAGGGCATGCATAAGGCCTCATATACTGTGGAAGTGTATGCCAAGGACAAACGTGCTCACTTCAAGTGATCTCACATGGCAAAGACCTAATGATCATTGGCTCTTTTTAAAGAGAGAAAAATTCTGGGCCTCCTGTGAATATGCCCTCCCTCTCCTTGAGCTCCCAGAGACAAAGTACAACGGTCACTAGATCACCTTACTCAGTCTGTATTTTGAAGGAATATTTTCCTTTAAGCTCTGTAATCATAGTACTTGAGGATGTAGCTTCCAGGAAATGTAGTTGTAGAAATGAGCATGCTAGAATCAAATACAAAAGGATGTTTGCAGCCATGAGTCATGGGAGACATTGGTTGCCGCAGACGTCACAGACAATCTGTGATGAGTACAAGGTGAGTATATGTATAGTGATTTGGGTGTTTTGTTATGGGTGTCTTTTATGTGTATGTTGAGTGTGAGTGGGTGTTTGGTAATTAGTGTGCATACTGTTTGTGGGCATCTTGTAAATATCATGGATATTGTGTCATGTGTAGGCATGTCTATGTTTGTATACATTGTGTGATTGGTGAATACTGGGTGTAGGTGAAGTGGGTTGTTTTGGACATGTGTCTTGTAGCTGCCAAGTGTGTGTCATGTGTATAGTTTACAGTGCACACAATACTGGATTAAACCTCCAACATTCTCTATCCCTACCGGCCACAAAGGATGCCTCACATGGCAAATGATCTCAATAATCTGAATAAATCTTGTGGAAACCAGGGAACAGGAAGTTCAGCCACCATTCAATATTATGTGACTCATAGTGGACCGGGTTAACTCAGGTCTAGTCAGCTCCAACCTTAGCATCCAAGGCAGTAGTTTTCAGATGAATGTATATGTCAGAATTCCTGGAGGATGGAAGAATCTTTGAATGAATCCTCACTCAGTAGATCTAGGTTAGGACTCAAAGTTGCTTTCATCACTGAAGCTGTGAGTTTGAGGATCAAGTTGAAAAGCCACCAGTTTAAAATACTCATTAATTTTCAGTTAGATCTGGGGAGAAGGTTGGGACCAAGGTAGTTAATTTTGAATTGTTGAGCATGAATTCCATATTGTGCAGTTAGTTTCCTAAAAAAACAAAGTTTACATTTAAAATGGGTATTTTAAAATTTGTGCTTAGCATCTTCATTTAGTGCCACTTGTTAGTTATAGTTTATCATATGGCATGAAAAAGAGAAAGGCCCCCGTGTTCGTGTTTACAATTTCCAGAACTCTGACTTTATTAAGTTTTTTTTAAATCATAGGATGGTAACCTGTATTTTCCATGGAGAAAATGATAGTAGCACATTCTCCATCTATTAAATACATTTTTCTTCTAAATATTTATTTCATAGAGTTTCATTCACCCAGAAAACCTTCATATAAGCTCTGGAGCTTGAAAGGCACTGTTTTGGGGATCCTGGGTCATCACTAACTTCAGAATCGTAGCAGTGTTTGTGTAAAGCCGAATGTGTAAACTCTTTTGCCTCATTTAACATGTATCACTTGGCATTGCTATTCTCTCTCCCTCTCCCTTTCCTTCTCTGCCCACTCCCTATCCTCCACTTATCCAGCCCCAGGGATCATAGAGACCACAGGGTAATTAGAGCCTGGCATCCACAATCAAAAGATCAGATGGCTGAGCCAGAACTGTAGGTTTGTGATCATTGAACCTGCGACATGATAAGGGAACAGGGAGCTTGCAGTGCTGTGTTCAGTGTGACAAGTGAGTCATAAAAGAGAGCTAACTGGCATTTCCTGGACACATCTTGAGATTGGTATTAAGAGGATGGCTTCTGACACCCCCCCATCTGGTTCTATTATGTTGAACAGGACCCTAACTTACTCTGTACTGCCCAGCACAAAGTGTAGGCTAGGAGTTTCATGTTTTTTGTTTGTTTGTTTGTTTGTTTGTTTTTTGTCTAAGAATTCTTTCAGGGTTAATATAGATTGGTTACAAGAATATGCAGCATTCTCATTTAGTACAGTCTTCTGCATTTTCAGAAATGTTTTCTAGGAGGGAGCCCTTGCCAGTACAGAGACACAGCATGAAAGCTTATTTAATCCTGAGTGGTGTGCTACTGTCTTTGGGAGCTGGCCTAGCAAGACTCTGGGCAGTTGGGCTCTGAACCAGGGAGAGAAAGAGAGAAAGAGAGAGAGAGTGAGGCCTTCATAGAAGACCCACAAGTCCATCACCTGTGCCAGCCATGAAAGACTATGTGTCCTCTGCTTTTATCTCTTCTGCTCGCTCTTCTCTCTCTCTCTCTCTCTCTCTCTCTCTCTCTCTCTCTTTCTCCCATAGGTCATACCAGATACCAGTAACAGCAGGGCCACAGGTACATTGTCTCCATGACACATTATGGCAAACTGAGCCTTTGAATAATGAGGAGACTTGCCAAATGATACAACATTTTGGGTTTGGGTTGCAAGAAAGAATTTCCTTCATCTTTTTCTTTATCTTAAAAAATAACATGAGTCTTTGTCATATAAAGTCACTGTTGTCAAAGCAAGATAGTATGTTGTAGTAATGAGGGGAGCAGGCCCTGTTTTTTGTCCTGCCCAGCTCCCACACGGCTAGCTTATACCC
>LOEQ01007896.1:17134-27393 GCA_001685075.1 Bramus lutescens
CAGCCTTCTGTTCTGTCTACTCCACCCACCTAAGGGCTGGCCTATCAAAAAAGGGGCCAAGGCAGTTTCTTTATTAACCAATGAAAGAAACACATAGACAGATGACCCTCCTACATCAGTATGTAAAATAATGTATGCAACACTAAGAATGTAACAGGTGTTCTACTGATTTACTTGTTTTTCTTTCAAATATCTCACATCCAGTTGGTCTTACATACTCAAAAAATCAGTCTGCCTGGGGGCCTCTTCTTGGTTTGTTTCCAGTATCAGATGTGGACAGTTGTAATTTTATTTTATTCCAGGTGTCTTGCCCAACATCCTTATCAGCTTTTTCATCAATCTGTCAAATTAGGTTAGCTTCTGCCTGTCACAGCACCCATGCATTCTGCTGCCACCTCAGTCACCTGCATCCTCAATATCTTCAGTACTGGTGATAGAGTGATATTCAGTGATTGGTATGCATTATCAGTGCTGGCTAGTGTTTACTGAGAATTTGATACATGCCAGGGTGTGTACAAAACGATTAGTGGGGCATGCTCACTTCATCCTCTCCTCAGTTATCCAACCCTGATGCAGTTACCAGTCCACACCCACCGATGAAAGAGCACAGAATCGCCTAAGGTTTTCTGTGAGAAAGCAGGGGACCTCCTGGTGGTAACTGGGGGTATGTGGCTTCCATGTCATGGGCAGATGAAAGGGCCTGGACCAGGACTCAGTTCCAGCCATAACAGGTGCTAACCACATGGCACTCAGTAAGGTACTGTGTTTCTGCTTTTTTCCCTATAAGAAAAACCTTTGCACACACTGTGAAGGAGACACACGGTGCTCTACTGATCCTGTCAGCCACATATTTTGTCCATCTAAGCATTGCTAAGTTCTTAGTACTGATACCGGGCTATGTTTGGCTGAGGTCATCTTAAGCAATTAAGTTATTCCTTTGTTTTTCAGGTGATGAACCGAAAAGATCATGTCTGAAGTACAAGGAACAGTTGAGTTTTCTGTAGAGCTACATAAATTCTATAATGTGGACCTCTTTCAGAGAGGGTGAGTACACGTCAAACTCTCTCTCTCTCTCTCTCTCTCTCTCTCTCTCTCTCTCTCTGTGTGTGTGTGTGTGTGTGTGTGTTTAAGTCCAAATATATCTGTGAGAGGGGTCAGGTGATAAGACATTTGGGATTAATGGAGAATCTTCATTATTTTCCTGAGCATGGAAAATTCCAACTATTAGTTCATTTGACAGTAAATTACGTATTGACTAAGAGCTAATTTAATTTGTCTGCCCTCATTTTCTTCTGCAATCTCCTTCGCTGTTGGTCTTTTTACTGAGTTTTGAGTTGTGGGAAGTGAGGCTTGACTATGTTGTTCTGGTAAAAATGAATCCTATTTGTAATATTTGCTGGAGTCATCCTCCCAAAACACACAACATAAAACTCATGACCAGTTCTTTAAAAACCGGACACTATTTTTAATCATAACTAAAATATAGTTGCTGTCATTATTTTGAGAACATTATTTTGAGAACATGAATTTAACATTTTAAATGCAAAATGTCCATGAATCCTTGTGACAAGTTACACTCCGGGGCTACTGAATAATTAAAAAGTTAAGCAGTTATGTACATAAAGTGATGGATCACAGACCAGTGCTACCTATTCATAATGGCTGAAGCCCCTTTTCCCACATTACCGATGAGAAAACCAAGCGTCATAGCAGCTGGATTTCTATGCTCAAGTCCACAGAGCCAGAGGATGTCCAGGACACCTACCACTTTGCAAAAGCAACAGCAACAAACCCATAGTGCCTTTGTATGGGAATATTCAACTTATAGCATGGTCTGGGGTTAAACAATTTGGGCTTGGCTTAACCTGTGGGGGCCACTCATTTATACTGGCCTAGGCTTGCCTAGTCTTAGAAAGACATGCTCTCAGGTCTGTGGTCATTGGATAGGAGGTTATTGGTTCTTCTGCCTATGGCTCCCTGTCATATTGAAGGCATCTAGATGTGAGAATTGGAGTCACACAAACTCACTATTACCCATTTTATTCAAAAGTATGAATATCTCTGAAGTACAGGATGATATTTATATACTTAAACATATGTAACCGGATTAGAACAACTGTCACCTTCTTGACAGCAAGTATTTGTCACTTCTCAATGCTGAGATTATTCAAAACCTTCTCTACCTATTACTTTGAAATGAAATGTACAATTAATTGTTGTCAGGTAATTTTTCCAAATTATAAATATTATCCCAACATGAGAAGTAATTTCTTCTATCCAAATGGATACTTGTCTCCACCAGTTCTTTCTTCTATGACCTTTTTAAGGTTCTGGTAAGCAGTGTGCTTGTGCTGGCTGTATTTATGTCATATTGACCCAAGCTAAAGTTGTGAGAAGAGGGGACTCAATGAAGAAAATGTCTCCAATCAGGTCACAGGAGATGACCATTTCAGCCTATGCATCGCTATTGTTAGGGGTCTTCGATGGGATCATCCTTGAAGATTTCAGGGAGATTCGATGCACCAGGTTTTCACCCGACACCGAAATGCACCCCTTTTACAGTAGTCTCTTTCAGTACTCCCGCCTCTGTACCCCAACTCAACCTGATCTCTCATGTTCCCATCCCCTCCTACCTTCAGTCCACTCCTGAGATTTCTTCTAATTCCCCCTTTCCCAGGAGATCTTGGAGTGCCCCCATGAACCCTCCTTGGTCCTAGTCTCTTTGAGTCTGTGGATGTTAGCATAGTTTTCCTTTATTTTAAAGCTAATACGCATGTGTGAGTACCTTCCATGTTTGTCTTTATCAGTCTTGGGTACCTCACTCAGGATGATTTTTTCTAGTTCCACCGATTTGCCTTCAAGTTTCCCGGTGTCCTTGTTTTTAACAGCTGAGTANTGTGTGTGTGTGTGTGTGTGTGTGTTTAAGTCCAAATATATCTGTGAGAGGGGTCAGGTGATAAGACATTTGGGATTAATGGAGAATCTTCATTATTTTCCTGAGCATGGAAAATTCCAACTATTAGTTCATTTGACAGTAAATTACGTATTGACTAAGAGCTAATTTAATTTGTCTGCCCTCATTTTCTTCTGCAATCTCCTTCGCTGTTGGTCTTTTTACTGAGTTTTGAGTTGTGGGAAGTGAGGCTTGACTATGTTGTTCTGGTAAAAATGAATCCTATTTGTAATATTTGCTGGAGTCATCCTCCCAAAACACACAACATAAAACTCATGACCAGTTCTTTAAAAACCGGACACTATTTTTAATCATAACTAAAATATAGTTGCTGTCATTATTTTGAGAACATTATTTTGAGAACATGAATTTAACATTTTAAATGCAAAATGTCCATGAATCCTTGTGACAAGTTACACTCCGGGGCTACTGAATAATTAAAAAGTTAAGCAGTTATGTACATAAAGTGATGGATCACAGACCAGTGCTACCTATTCATAATGGCTGAAGCCCCTTTTCCCACATTACCGATGAGAAAACCAAGCGTCATAGCAGCTGGATTTCTATGCTCAAGTCCACAGAGCCAGAGGATGTCCAGGACACCTACCACTTTGCAAAAGCAACAGCAACAAACCCATAGTGCCTTTGTATGGGAATATTCAACTTATAGCATGGTCTGGGGTTAAACAATTTGGGCTTGGCTTAACCTGTGGGGGCCACTCATTTATACTGGCCTAGGCTTGCCTAGTCTTAGAAAGACATGCTCTCAGGTCTGTGGTCATTGGATAGGAGGTTATTGGTTCTTCTGCCTATGGCTCCCTGTCATATTGAAGGCATCTAGATGTGAGAATTGGAGTCACACAAACTCACTATTACCCATTTTATTCAAAAGTATGAATATCTCTGAAGTACAGGATGATATTTATATACTTAA
Source organism: Bramus lutescens (assembly GCA_001685075.1). Lineage (NCBI taxonomy): Eukaryota > Metazoa > Chordata > Mammalia > Rodentia > Cricetidae > Bramus > Bramus lutescens. The sequence continues at coordinate 21,022 of LOEQ01007896.1, forward strand.
ACATATGTAACCGGATTAGAACAACTGTCACCTTCTTGACAGCAAGTATTTGTCACTTCTCAATGCTGAGATTATTCAAAACCTTCTCTACCTATTACTTTGAAATGAAATGTACAATTAATTGTTGTCAGGTAATTTTTCCAAATTATAAATATTATCCCAACATGAGAAGTAATTTCTTCTATCCAAATGGATACTTGTCTCCACCAGTTCTTTCTTCTATGACCTTTTTAAGGTTCTGGTAAGCAGTGTGCTTGTGCTGGCTGTATTTATGTCATATTGACCCAAGCTAAAGTTGTGAGAAGAGGGGACTCAATGAAGAAAATGTCTCCAATCAGGTCACAGGAGATGACCATTTCAGCCTATGCATCGCTATTGTTAGGGGTCTTCGATGGGATCATCCTTGAAGATTTCAGGGAGATTCGATGCACCAGGTTTTCACCCGACACCGAAATGCACCCCTTTTACAGTAGTCTCTTTCAGTACTCCCGCCTCTGTACCCCAACTCAACCTGATCTCTCATGTTCCCATCCCCTCCTACCTTCAGTCCACTCCTGAGATTTCTTCTAATTCCCCCTTTCCCAGGAGATCTTGGAGTGCCCCCATGAACCCTCCTTGGTCCTAGTCTCTTTGAGTCTGTGGATGTTAGCATAGTTTTCCTTTATTTTAAAGCTAATACGCATGTGTGAGTACCTTCCATGTTTGTCTTTATCAGTCTTGGGTACCTCACTCAGGATGATTTTTTCTAGTTCCACCGATTTGCCTTCAAGTTTCCCGGTGTCCTTGTTTTTAACAGCTGAGTAGCACTCCATTGTGTAAATGTACCACATTTTCTTTATCCATTCCTCAACTGAGGAACATCTAGGTTGTTTCCAGGTTCTGGCTATTACAAATAAAACTGCTGTGCCTAGCCCAGTTGTCGTAAGAGAGGCTTCAGCCATCAACTGATGGAAGCAGAGGCAGAGCCAAAACCAAACATTAGGCAGAATTCAGGGAATCCTGCAAAAAGAGGGGGAAGAAACGATTACAGGACCTAAAGGGGTCAAGAACATCACAAGAAAACCCACAGAATCAACTAACCTGGACTCATAGAGGCTCACAGAGACCGAACCAACAACCAGGGAACCTGCATTGGAATTGACATAGGCACTCTGCATATATGTTACAGTTTTGTAGCTTGATTCTCTTGTGGGACTCCTAACAGTGAGAACTGAGCTTGTTTCTGATCCTTTTACTGGCCTTTGGGACCCTATGCCTCATTCTGAATCACTTTGCCCAGACTTAATACATGAGGAGGTGCTTAGCTTTATTGCAGCTTGGTATGTCGTGTTTTGTTGATACTTACGGGAGACCTGCCCTTTCCTAAACAGAAATGGAAGAGGAGTAGATTGGGGATGGAAACAGACAGAGAGAGGTTTTGGGGGAGGGACTGGAAGGAGAGGAGGGAGGGGAAATTGTAGCCTGTATGTATGTAAATGAATGAATGAATAAATACATACATTTATTATTAAATTTTAAATTATAAATTTTTAAAAAAGTAAATGCCTTCATAAGGTAGTGCTGTAGACAAGTCTATAGGGCATCTTATTAATTAGTGGTTGATGAAGGGGGCCCATGCCATCGTTGGTGGAGATACCTCTGGGGTCTATAAGAAAGCAAACTTTGCATGTCGTTATGAGCAAACCAGTAAGGAGCGCGCCTCCATGGCCTCTGTAGCAGCTCCTGCCTTCAAGTTGCTGCCAGGCTTAAGTTCGTGTCATAGCTTTTTTTGGTAAAGAACTATAATGTGGAAGGGTAAGTCAAATAAATCATTTCTTAAGTTGCTTTTAGTCATGATGTTTTATCATATCAATAGTAACTCTTAAGATAGTTCTGTTCTCAAAAAAATCAACATTTTCATTTCCATAAATGAGAAACAAATATGCACTATTTGTCTTCATGAGATTAATATTACCCAATAGAAAATCTTTCCAGCTCTGTGTCTATGGCTGAAGAATATACATGTGTGTAATACATACATGTATATACATATATACATATTGACACTCATATATACAAACATCTATGCATGTATGTCTCTTTATTATATATTGTTATGTATATGTGTGTATGAATTATCTTCATTAGTCTCTTGATGGACATCTAGAATATTTAGATTAATTGGAAGCAGAATCAAACCACTAGGAGCTACATACTGATATTTTTCATGGTGGATTTTCTAGATGATTCTGGCACTTTATTTCTAGTTTACTTGTTTCCTCTATACAGCTTTACATAATTATTGTGCTATTTTATAATACTGTGAACATGTGCAAGAGTACCCTTTGTGCAAGTCCTTGCCAACATTTATTTGTCATTTTGTTAATAGTTTTTCTAAGGTTAGGAGAGATTTCCTTGTAGTTTTAATTATCCTTTATATACTTAATTAGTAACATTAGGCTGGTTTGTTTTCAAATACTGTTGGTCATTTGAATATCTTCTTTTGAGAAACATGCTATTTTGGTCATTGGTGTAAACCTCTTGGTGCCCAATTTTGGCATTTGCATGACGTATTTTTAAAACCTCTGCTGGATAAAGGAAAGCATAAGACCAGTATAGACTCAGGTCAGAGACATAGATAAAAGCTGTCTTTGGGTGGAAGAACCTATGCAGTTTTATAATCAATCAATGAAGTAAGAATCCAGTTTTAAGAGAATAGATCAAAATCAATTCCTTTGTGTACCATGATCCCCATTTTTACAATTGTATGAGTAATGTATTTACCTCATTTCTACCCTACTCTTTCCTACCTTCATCTTCTCCTATGGTCCCCAACTCCCTGTCTAATTACTGAACTTTTCTTCTTTAATATATACATATGTTTACATATATTAAAGAATATGATAGATATTCCTTGTCCAATTATTATTTCTTATATTTATGTGTGTTTATGACTGAATACTTGGGACTGGGTAATCAATTTGGGGTTCATCTTTGGGGAAGTCTAATTCTCCCTCTCTCAACAGTTTTGATTACCGGATATTCTTAATCTAGGAGTTGGGCCTTGTGACATTTCCCCCACTCATGTTGACATGTCAACTGATATTATCATTTTGCAAGTCTTGTTTTGGTGACTATATTGTTGAGATTTTATGGATGCAGCTTCCTTCTCATATAGGGAAGATATTATATTACAACAGACATTATTATTCTCTGGTTCTGACAGTCTTTTCACCCCTTCTTCAGCAATGTTCCTTGAACCTAAGATATGGGAATTCTATTGTAGATGTATCAACTAGAGTTGGACATTTGATCAGTTTTTCTCTGTATTTTGACCAGTAGCAGCTTTATGTAATGATCTGTGTCTACTGCAAAAAGGAGCATCCTTTGATGATGGTGATAACTACTTTTATCTCTGAGTATATGTGGAAGTATTTAGAACACAGAAGGTATATTGGTTTAAGAAAATGATAGCAGTAGGTTTCTTTTTTAGGATTCATAACTTCACCAATCATACTAGGTTTATAGTACAATGTATGTATCTCTTTTGGAGTATGAAGGTGTGTGTTGTTGCTGCCTGATCTGTAAGGCTGGCCAGTGTAAGTATTTTACATTTCTGATCTTCAGGCAAGCTTTGTTTATTAAAATACAAAAGAAATGTTACCACATTTCCCCTTGTTGTCTAAAATAAAAAGAAGACTATAACTATAACTATATATATAACACTATATATAATAAGTATAATAACTATATATAATATATCAACAATGTTTAATCCATTTGCATTTGACAAATTCAGAGAAAATACACCATGTCTATTTTATCTTGGTGAGTCTAAAGTTTTGTACCTAATTTACTTTCTGTCATAACTTGCTTACTGTGTCAGGTAAACAAGGAAAACTGTAACTATCTAGTCTTCAACTCCCTCAGAGACCCAAGAAAGAAATATTAACTGAGTAAGCAGGAAGTACAAACAAGTGATTTCCAAAAAAATGTGAGTAATGGCAGAAACAGCTGGCTGCCTGAGCAGTGACCCAAAGTTCCTCTGCAACATTGGGAGACCCATGTTCAAACTATAGGCCTAGCATATCTAATAGATTTTTTTTCTGTGAAGCAAGATATTCAGAATGGCAGTCCCTCTTTGTCTTGACAATGTTTGGTAGTCACTTTTTTTGTGTCCTGCTTGTCTAATTAGGGCAACATACTGTCAGCAGTCCAGGCAGAGGCATTTTCTTACCTAGTGGCTTACTTTTGCCCAAATGAAAATAAACTCCATGTGGAGTTTCTTCAATGCCCATTATCTTCTCTAGAGTAGACTGGTGCTGCCAGGAGCACACATGTCTTATTTTGAAAAAAAAAAAAAAGCTTATGTTATTAAATGTCTTAAATACCATATTCTATAGATCTCTGAAGTATTTAAAGATGACCTGTCTATCTAAAATATATCTTTGTTTGACCTTGAAAACATACCCAATATGAATATAAGTTTGATTATAATAGATGACTAACCTGTATTTCTTTATTATTTTAAACAGTTGGTAATAATAATTTTCAAGGTCTAGAGATACCACTACAGTCTTGCTTAGAATGAATCATGGCAGGACTGAGTCCAGGCTCTACTCCTGCTTCTGATGGGTTCATTGATGTTTCATTCATACTCAACTCTTCAAAATTTTATATTTATGAGAAAAGGAAGCAGTTTTGCTAATGTCATCCTGGCATTAGGCACTTTTCTACTTGTTACCAAGTATTCTTTTCAGCCAGCTCTACAAGCTGGGAGTAGAAATATCATAGCCTTAGCAAGTCAAGTAGATTGGGGAACCTAAGACTCACTCACAATCCTGCATTCTTTTATATTAATTAAGCCTGTTGTCTAAGTGGTCTGCATTTTCCCCAAAGTGTACAAGATAGATAATATTATTTATAGTAATTTTAGCCAAGGAATACAAATAAAGCGAAGTACAATAATAAGAGATATAGATTAACTCTGAAGCCCTTACTTTGCTCCTGTATCTAATAGTCCTGAGTCTTGTTCAGTAACTCAGGGGTGGCTAACAAGGAAGGCTTCCCAGAACCGTCAGGCTGGTGATATGCCTGCTGTGCAAGATACCACAGTTCATGATGGTTGGTTGTACATAGCTATAAACTGCATTCTAGTTTTTATTATACTAACTCTCACAGAATTCTAGAATTAGGAACTGTAGGATGATACTAACAGTTGAATAATAGCAACACCAGGAAATGTCCTAATGTTGCTTACTCTACTCCTGGCAAAAGTTGGTTGATGTACACACTGGAATTTAAAATGACAGCTTAATCATATCCAGTAATAAATAGGCTGAGATAAGTGTATTTTTAACTATGATTTTATCTATAGACCCATGAAAAATATTTACACAGCTCATCCTAGCTGTAAGCTTGGGTGGGGATATTGACAGTCTTTTACAAAATATTTACCATTAGCAAAGCCTTGTAGAGGAACACATGCCAGGTATGAACAGACATTTGTGAAGTTGTAAAGGCAGTTAAAAAGTGAATATGAAAATCACAATATCAGAATGTCTGGAATGTTCTTTTTCTGTCTGAATGCTTGGGAGGTATTGTATAGCCAAGCCCATCCAAAGAAGGAGGATTGTAGAAGCCAGAGGGGTCAAGGAAACCACAAGAAATCCCACAGAACCAACTAACTTGGACTCATAGGGGGTCACAGAAACTGAACTGACAACCAGGGAGCCTGCATGGGACTGACTTAGGCACTCTGCATATATGTTACAGTTGTGTAATGTAGTCTTCTTGTGAGACTCTGAACAGTGAGAGCCAGGGCTGTCTCTAACTCTGATGCCTGCGTTTGGGACTCATTCCTTCTACTGGATTGCTTTATCCAGCCATAATAGAAGACTGATATCCATGGGAGACCCACCTATATATGACAAAATGAGAGGAGGAGGTGTGGATGGGGGAGGGGTAGAGAGAAAGTGTGGAGGAGGGGATTGGGAGAAGGGAAGGGAGGGGAAGTTTTCATCGGAAATAAAATAAAAATGAAGCTAAATTAGACCCAAAATCCGTAGGGAGCATAACTTACATGCTGAATAAGAAGATAATGTCAGCACATATAATAACTTTCAAATTTTGGGTTATTTGCAACCTCATCTTGTATTTGAACATTTCTATGTTCTAGTTCAGGCTCTGTGTCATATAATAATACTTATGTGAGATTATATATATGCTTGGTCAAAGATATTCTTATTCATGAACACGCAAATCATTAAATCTTACAGACCACTCATCCACCAGAAGAGAAATATTTTTTTTACAGACTTTCAGTTTGATTATTAAAAATATATACTTTTAGCTCCTTTGTCAAAAATCAGGTGTTCATAGGTTTGTGGGTTA
>LOEQ01007896.1:28716-41522 GCA_001685075.1 Bramus lutescens
GAGGACCTTGGACTTCCTACAGGGCAGGGAACTCTGACTGCTCTTTGGACTGGAGAGAGAGGGGAGGGGAAGGAAAATGGGAGGAGGTAGGAATTTTTAATATTTAAATAAATTATAAAAATATGGAGAAAAAAGAAATGTACATTAATCATTAACAATAAATGTAGGGTAAAAATATATCCCATGGCAAATTCTTAGAGATATATAATGTATTCTGCTTACATATACCACCCATTGCCTTTTCTCATCCCTTCACCAGTCTTGATGAATCCCTTCTTCCTCCCAACATATCCACTTGTTAATTCTGTTTCTTTTCTTTTTAATGATATGAGTATTACTCAGGATTCTTTAGAGAAGCAGAATTGATAGAATTTTTCTATCTCCATCTATTTATCTCTACATCCATTTATCTATATTCTCTATAATATTTGTATATGATTTATCAGAGTTGCTTACAGGGTGTGGTCCTACTGTTCTAACAATGGCTGTCTCTTGATGGGAATGTCAAGAATTCAAGAGCTGTTCAGTCCACCAGGCTGGATGTTTCAGCTGGTCTTCAGTAAAATGGAATCTTGGAGAAGTAGGCTCTAATACCAGTGAAGGAGTGAGCTTGTTAGTGGGAGTGAGGGCATGTAGACAAAAGGAGCAAGCTTCCTTCTTCTGTGCCTTTTATATAGGTTGCTACCAGAAGGAGTGGCCCAGATTTAGGGTGAGTCTTTTCACCCCAAATGATCCAATCAAGAAAAATACCTCAGAGTTGCATGCGAAGTAGCTTGGATTTTAGTTAATTCTAGATGCAGTCAGGCTGACAACCAAGAATAGCCATTATAAGCATGGAGTTTAATTAGAGTCATTGGCATGAGTTGTATTTCAAGGGGCATGAGCAATTAACCGGTGTCTGTATACCACTGAAGAAAAATGATTCCCCTCCTCTTGGTACTGCCAATCCTCAGTGAGAGATAGGGCCTCATGACCTGCTTCCCCAACATCTATGATGAAATGTTGATGGCTCCTTCCTGTATGATACTTGTTCTGGTAGCCATAACCACTGTGATTTCATTTTATGTTCAGAAGGCAAAATTTCACAACATTTCCACCTATTCCTTGTATCCCAAATTCTTTCTATCTTTTCTTCTACCATATTTACTCAGCTTTGAGTGGGAGGATATAGATGTCCCATATAGGGCTGATCACTCAAAGTCACTTATTCTCAACCATTCGAACTGTCACCAATCTCTTTGTTAACTAGCATCTAGAATATGAACAGAAGTACTCTGTAGTGATGAACAACATGGCTCCAAAAAGCCATATCTTATTAAAGAAAATCCCAATGCCAAGTGTGGGATGCATCCCTATGAGTTGTGGGTCTTGGGGATGGCAGAGGTTCCCAAACAGTATAGTCTATTACTGTACTCTTAGTTACTCACTAGAACTGAACAGAAATCTTCCAGCATTTGATGCAATTATACNTATACATATATATATATATATATATATATAGATTAGGTCTTGAACTTATAATTAAAAATATGAGAGTATATAATAGTAAATATGTCTTCATGGGTTTGGAAGAAAATGAATTCCACTTTTAGAGAAATGAGCTCTAGAATCCATAATGTATAATCAGCAATAAAATAAAAGTAGTGACCAGCAGCCCCCTGGATTGCTGCTTTCAGTGAGCTGTAGATAGGCTGGGCATGATGCCTACCAGAGTTCTGTATTTCTTAGTAGAGTTTCTGATAGGCATGATCCCTGAGGCTCAATATTTGAGAATGTTTTTAGTATGAATCCCAAAGGAGGCACACTTGCAGAAAAACTTCATAGAAGATAGATGGCTGCATCCCAAGCCTGGCAGGCAAGAAGAGGCCCTAGGGTGACTTCTCTAAAAGAAATTAATGGATTTCTACTGTCAGTAAGGATAACAGCAATGGTTGCTAAAAGTGGTTGATTTAGAGAATGCAAGGTTTAATGATTAAATGATTTAATAAATATTTCATATATGGTCACTAGGAGGGTCTGCCATTCAGAGTTCCATCATTTAAACAACTTACAAAATCAAATTAGAAAAGTTTTGTCTTGGTTAACATGTTTGGAAGCTTTGGTTCAAGATAAGTGAGCTCCAATGCTTTGGAACTGTGGCAAAGTGGCACATGACAGAAGTATACAATGGAGTAAAATCAATCATTTCCTGCTGAAAATAAACAGATTGATATAGGAATTATATATATTGCATATAATATATATTATAGATAGAGATATGGTTTAAAGAAGGATGGGGAGAGAGAGGGAGTGGGGAAGGAATGGAGTGGGAGGGATGGAGGATGGCAGGTAGACAGACAGGTTCCAGAACTTCTGAAGGGTATGCTCCCAATGATCCAAACAGGGCCCAGGAATTCCTATTAATTTCTCAACCATATCTCAATGGCAAAGAGCCAAGCTTTAACATAGACTTATTAAGTAGACTTTCCTGATCCAAGTTCTTCACCACCAAAGGTAAGGTGTGTGTGTGTGTGTGTGTGTGTGTGTAAGTATGAAAAGTATTCATTCTACCACTAAAATCTCAAAGTTTTAATTATTTCAAACTGGTAAGATAGAGTTAAAGGATAGGAACACTGAACATTCCTACTTCAAAGTGGAAGAACAAGAAAATGGGCAATGTAAGCTGTTGAAGTTCTTGTTTTCCCATCATAATTAATTGGTATTTTTGTTATGCTAAAGACACTGCATGCTTTGTTGCAAGACAGACACCTCAGTCTAGAGCTGACTATGAAATTCACCTCATTGGTTACTTTTCATTATGCTGGAAGATGTTATTCAGGTGCTAGATAAGAAAAGGCATCAGGAGTCTTATTCAGAGCTAGACTCTGCATGCTTCAATACCAACTGGTCTTATAAAAAATTCCAAATGGTACGACAGAGTCAAAATTGTATGAGGGTAACCACTCACTTTCTTGGTTGAATTTCAGACCTGGTCTACAGGAGAAGAGTCATACCTGGTACTGTAAAAATGGGTGAAAACCATTGTCTAGGAAAGTCATAGGCCCCAAGGGACATCTTATTAATATTGTATTGTTTGTATAAATTGTCATATTGTCAAACTGCCATCCAAATATTTATATCTATATTAATAGAACTGCTGCTCCCAGCTTTGTTCAGAGAAACTTCATTTTGTAGTGGGTAGTGGTTAATGCAGGCACTCATTCCTGTTCAAGATGCAAAGAATAAACAACAGCGAGTGTTTAGCTATTTATTAAATATCTATATCAACTCCTCTTTCCTAAGACTCAGGGAATATCAAGGAAGAAGAGAAGAAACGATGTAAGAGCTGGAAGATGGTGGAGAGAGCAGAAATGCAGAAGGTTGCATGAGAATTGTCCCTGCTAACAGAGTTACTGGCTTCTAGCACATTAATATTTGAGGATGGCTTTTCTAGCTCCAGGAAGCAGGATGTCTTCTGATGATGTTTGCTTTGAGCAAACACTCAACTTGCATTTATCCAAAGTCTATGTTGGCTGAGGCAAATTCTCAAAGGGGAACATATCTTTACCATAGTCAACAAATATCACAAGGTGTCACACCCACGTTCAACACTAAGACTTGTGCTAACAAAAGGCAGACATAGTCTCCTGGGGACCTGGAATTTGGAAACCAGAACAGGATTTGAAGCAATGCTCTGCCATCTATGAGCTTAAAGAACTTTTGGGTGGTTTTTTTTTTTGAGCTATGCATTTTTTTCCACTCCCCTCCCTTCCTCCCATCTCCTCTTCTACCCTCTCCCGTGATCCCCACACTCCCAATTTACTCAGAAAATCTTTTTTTTCTCCTTCCTATGTAGATCTGTGTATGTTTCCCTTAGGGTCTTCTTTGTTGTCTAGGTTCTCTGGGGTTGTGGGACTGAAGGCTTGCTTTTCTTTGTTTTATGACTAAAAATCACTTATGAGCAAATATATGTTATATTTTTCTTTCTGAGTCTAGGTTACCCCACTCAATATGTTTTGTTCTAGATCCATTCATTTGCCTTCAAATTCCAAGATGTCATTTTTTTAATTACCGAGCAGTACTCCATTGTATAAATGTTCCACACTATATTTATCAATTCTTCTGTTGAGGGGCCTCTAGGTTGTTTTCAGTTTCTGGCTATGACAGATAACGCTGCTGTGAACATAGTTGAGCGCATGTCCTTGTTTCTTTCATTAAACAAACAAAACAAGACAAAAGAAGAGGCATGAAACAGGATGAGGGTTGCTCATGAGAACAGGTTTGGCAGGAGTGAAAGACAGGAGGAGAGGAGGGAGAGTGTGAAAATAATCAGAGTATATTTTATAAATGTATGAATTGTCAAAGGATAAAAACACATGAAATATCATATGGTGTGGACTGGAGTAATGGCTCAGTGAAAAATAGTGCCCAGTCTTTCAGAAGACTCAGTTTTGATTCCTAGCACCCACGTGGTGGCTAACAACTGCCTGTAATTCCAAATTCAGGGAATCCAATTCCCTCTTCCGGCCCCAGTGGGCACAAGACATACATGTAGTTAACAGACATTCGTGTAGACAAGACATTCCTACACATGCAAACAAACACACAAACTCAAAACATATGGAGCCTTTAATATGGGAGGAAGAGTTAAAGCAGGAGGAGAGGAAGAGACTAATGAAACACATGTTACATTAAAGCAGAAAGAGGACCAGCTGTAGAGAGAAAGCCCACATCAAGCAGGAATAGGGTAGCGGTGGGGGAGGGAAGTGGAGGGTGGATAAGAAGAAAGAAGTATATTGGCATGAATATGTGTGAAAATTCCAAAATAAAATCTATAACTTTGTGTGCTAGTTAAAAACAAAAATTAAAAAACGGAGTCAATATCTTATAGCCTGTAATAGCTAGCCTTCTCACTATGGAAAGCTGAAAATTATAGAAAAAAAATGCATGTAGTGAGCCAGCATGGTAGCCAGTGTCTATAGGATGTGGTTTGTTCTCTTGTTTCCACTCTATCTGTAGTAGCATTTAGGAAGGGCCAAACCCCAAGATTATTGTGACCATTCTGCTTTCCTGTTGAGAACCCTCTGTTCCTTTTGCTTTTACTTCCTCACCAACTTCTCAAATCTTGTATAATTTAATCTTAAACTTTTTCTTGGTTCTCAGAACATTCTTGTTCCTCTGATGTCTATATCTACCTCAAAAAATTATGTGCTAGGCAAGTTCCAGCTCAAATATATTCCTCAAACCAATTTTTAATGGCTGGTATTGGCTGTCATTTTCTCTTAAAGCTAGTCTATTAACCAACAGTATATAAGTTTTAATGACTGACAGTGGTTTTCATTTTCTCTTAAAGCTAGTGTTCTAACTAATGCTATGTAAACATTTTTCATATTTTTTTGTTCTTTGAAAATTTCATATATGTATACAATGTGTCTTGATCATGTGGACTCCAACATCAGTCTCCTTTCATTACTCTTCCAACTCCCCACAGGACCTTGTCATCCCATCACCCTTCCAAGTTCATATTCTCTCTCTCTGTCTCTCTCTCTCTTTCTTTCTTTCAAGTGTGTACATGTTTAACCCACTGAATCCAATTAGTGCTGCCCATAAGTAAATGAGCATGAAGTCATACATTTGGACATGGAGAACCAACCAAACTATTGAGGAATAGTGACTCTCCCACAGAAACCATCAACTACCAATAGTTCCCAATAGGAGTGGAAAATCAGAATATCTCCTCTTCCCAAATGCTGCAATTTTGATAAACTTGATCCTGGAAGATCTTTTGCAGGTGTCATAGGTGCTGTGAGTTCGTGTTATGTGACAGCCATGCCACATCCAGAATACAGCAGAATACAGAATTCACAGCACTTCCCACAATGCATCAGGCCTTATGTTCCTTTCTCCCTTATTTCCAGATGTTCCCTGAACATTGAGGGGAAAGCTGATTGACACAGATGTCCACCAATAGTTGAGAACTCACAGTTGCTTGTTCTCAGAACTTTGAACAGCAATGCATCTCTGCATCAACCACTACCCTTTATAATAAAAAGCACTTCTGACCAAAGTGAGGAGAAGAACAAATATGCGGGTTTAAATATAAAAATTTATAAGATAGTTTGACAACATGGCCATGTAGAAGAAAAAAAGAAAAACAACCCCCCCGCAAAAAAAAACGGTGTTAGTAAATTCTTCCATAGGGCCTATGCAATCCGTAGCTATGAGTTTTGGCCTTGTTTGCAGGCCCAAACTTGAATGTGGAAGAGGCCTCAAGTCCTCAAACCACTTTGGTAGGTTAATACTAGTGTTTTTAACCATAGTTTCATAACCTATTATTATTCCTATAGTCCCACCACTTAACTGATTTATAAGATGTCTTTTGGGGACCTACATTCAGTTCATCATTGCTATATTCATTATGACATTATATGTGGAAACATTACAAGGAAAAGATTGTGCCTGTGACTTCTAGGTGTTTACCATCTAAACAGAGGGGCAAATACATTCATGAAAATAAGCCTAGAGACCTGAAAAGTTGTCAGCAAAACAGACATGTGGGGTACCAGGGAGGGATGCAGGAAGGGTAATCCAATCCATTGGCAGAGAGAAGCCATCATGAAGCAAAACTGTATGAGATTGTCACTTGAAGGATGAGGGGAGTTAGCATCTCAGAGGGCCTAACCGAGCAGGAGCAGGGTGGCTCTGATGTCAGGAAGATGAGCCTGCCCTAGACTAATGACGATATTGAGGAAGAAGAAAAACAGGGAATGGGTATGAGAGAGGTGAAAGGACTCACTTATTCACAATTTTTATTTATTTTACTCAGGCTATAAGATACTGGAGAAAGTTAGGGGTGTTATGGATAGCTTGTTTTCTCTTTGATAAGTGCAAAATTTAAGAAAGTGAGGATATGGTCTTGCCATTTTTTAAGTGTACCAGTCCCCAGAAATGCCTGGTGCACTGTGGGAGTGAAGAGCCAGCTTACATTTGATGAGTTTGAACTCAGTGTTGCTGTTTTCTTCACCCCATCAATCACAGATGGCATCATGTGGATCTTAATTAAATGGTAGCAGCACAGAGAAGATGATTCCTAATTCTTCTCACAGTGTTTAAATCACTGGAGCCAAAAATGTGGCCCAAGGGCTGCAGTGCCACTCTTCCCCGGAACTTTATTAAAAAAATGCAATCCATAGCCTCGGCTTTAGACTTCCTAAGCCAGCACCACAGGAAACCATAATCTAGCCTGTTCTCAAAGTGTTCCTTTTTGAAGTGGGGCCAGGGCTAGTGTAACAAACTTATCAGTGAAAATCTTAACCCTGGAAATCCACTAGAATTGCCTGAAAGCTGAAACTGGCCCCTCCCTAGGGCAACAAAGCCCAATATTTCCACTGGGTATTCATGCCAGGGTTCAGCCTTGGCTTGGGTTCAGGTCCTGAGATGGGGAAGGGGCATCAGCGCAAAGAAGTGAATTGCCGGACCTCTAAATGAGTTTCACACAAGTGGCTGTCCTCAAATAGCTCCAGCCATCTTTATTCATACATCAAAAAACAAGCATGCTTTTCCTTACTAACAAACAAGGTTTTTTTTATCCTCCAATATTAACCTCCAGCAAAAACAAATGTTTTCTTCCCAACTTTTAGATCAAATCTTTAAATCAAAAATAACACTTATTGTTTTGCTGGCTTGGCCAAATATCAAGGCAGGTACATCTTGTCTTTACAAAACTAAAAGGTGATAAACACAGACACACGCTTTCAAGTACATCGATATTGTACAGAACATATTTACAGAAATAGGGGTGATGTGCCTCTAATCTTGTCAGCACTGAGTTAGAACAGCTCCTGGGATCTGAATTGACAGTTGGCATCCCCAGACAATAAACTTAAGAAGCATCATCTCCCAAAGAATTTTAGAGAAAGATATGTGAGAAAAAACAATGGGGATTCCAGGAAGGATCCCATCTATCCCATGCATGGTTCACAAAATGGCACTAAAACCACCAAGAGAATCACTTTTATGAGAGAAAAGAAAGAACTCAGGCCATGCGGTCTCAGCAGTATTTTGTGTTGTGTCCAAGTCCACTGGTCTTCCCTGAGTGAGACTGTCCTCGTGGGCTTTTGCCTCATTTGGAGACCTGTTGGACAAGCAGTCATATACTGGTCTAAAACTAGGCTGCATGAATGCTGTAGGAAATCCTACAGCCAGTAGCCTTTACTTAAGTTACCTGCCCACTGGGGAGTGGCCTCTTATACTAATTATGCTGATGTAAAGTGTGTCTCCAGCTTCTTTTCCGGCTGTGGGATTCAGCTGCTGTTCTTCGTTCCAGCAGAGGATATTGATTTGTGAGTCTACCCCTAAATAAACAGCCATCAATTGTTCTCAGTTCTGAGCTAGTGTGGGATTTCTTTTAAGCATTCTTCTTCACATGAATCCTACCACATGCACATGTAAAGGTCCCCAAGTGTATCTTCAGATTTCAGATGACTGACTGGATTGAACAAAATGAAGAGTCCACTGCCTTTCTTGTTATCCATTGTAACAGGAAGACTGTGATATTTCATCTCCCCAATGCCTTTATATAGCCTTCTGCTGTGGAAACTGCAGAGATGCCTCAGGTTGCTCTTGGAATGGAATGGTACTGGGCACAAGAAGGCAGCAGAAAAGGTCTCATTTCATAGAGGGCAACAATGTTCTCCTAAGAAAATGAGTTATATAGATGATAATAATAGAGGAATGATTAATTACAAGACATATCCTGTTCATATTTCATGTGTCAACTATGTACATTTCTAATCCAGCTGTATCTGTGAGAGAGCAAAGCCATTCACTTTTTTATGTTTCAAGATGTTTATTTTCAGGGCAGATGACAGCACTAAGCTTTTGGAGATTCTGTGTCTGAATGAATTGTAAATGCTTGCTCAGCATCTCAGAGGAACAATTAGAAGCATCCTGTTCCTGTTCAAAAGGTGAATAAAACGTGCATGTAAACCAAATATTCAGTTTCCGCAGAAGCACAGATATGCATGAACACTATCTCTAACAAAGACATTTTTAAAATTAGCAGTAATTAAGCTAAATGTCTCCATAGCCCAGCCCTCCATACCCTTTAATGCAAGATAAACTCACAGGTAACGGTTACAAGCACTCATTTCTAATATTGATAGCTCAGTTGGAACTATCATTCGTTATTTAAAAGAAATTCAAACTTGCTTCTAAGTCTTTTTCCTCAAAAGGCTTTTAAGCCAAACTGATTTTCCTTCCGAGTGATGTTTTCATCATTTGATGTTCAGATTCATCTCTTGTCTTCCCTTGACCTTTCTCCTTCATCTCGTTTTGAAGATGTCTCTTCAGAGGTTTTAGATGAATAACTTCACATAAAGGATTATAATCATTACTGTCAGGTCTGGTGTAGACGTTCAGTCGTTCATAGCCCTTTCAGGATGGGAATCTCTTTGGAGCCAATACACCTGCTGCTTGTCTGCTTGCGCTGAAATGCTGAGTTTATAGATCCAGTGATCCCTGGGAGAAACTGCCTGCCATCTTGTGTTTCTGCCTGATGTTTCCTATCGCTGCCTAATACCCAACGACAGCCAGTTCCCCTGTGAAATCAGCTAACTGGCCCTGATGTGCCTTAATAGACTCTGAAATACAATTATCTTTGCTTGCCAGAGATCAGCTAATTGATTTGTCTGGTTTTGTCAGAAACAATCTTGTTTTAACTTCTTTTATTAATCTATATTGTGATTGTTTTCATTTTGCCCCACAGTTTTGAGAGGCTATGGGGATTATACAGGGGTGAGAAAAGCATTGAATACCCCACTTCTTCAGGAAAAAGGGTAGAGCTAGGAGCAGCACGGAGGTGGACTGGAGGGAAGTTCACAAGCCTCTGTCGCAGTAACACATTGCACAAACTGAGTGGTCTCTGCTCGTGGTCAGACCCCACAGAAGTGATGGATTTGATATTTCATTTCAATCTGCTCTGCAATTTTCAGTTTAAGAAAAACAATACATTTCTCCCATTTGGTTTAAGCCAGTTTTCTTGAGGATGTGTATTACCTGTAGTTACGCACAAGGAGTAGAGGCAAGTTTCATGATCTTTGACTACTTTTTGCTAAAATAACATAACTATTATTTTAATAATTTGATCGTCCTTCATGAAGTGTCATTATTATCCCTGTGAGGACTGACCTGATTTCAGTCTCTTGAGTCCTTATGTACATGGGCTTAGTGGATTATTTTTATAGCAAATCCACATGGATAATAATAATGTCCCAGGCTTGTTTTCCCCTTATTTGCCTTTTAATCTGTGACTTTGGGAGCCTGCTGCTTTAAGCCTTTTATCCTCTTAACCCCTGGTGAGGACATGTGAAAACGTAAGTCATAAACAATCCCACACCAGCTGGGATTTAAAGGGGTATTTATTTTAAGGGTAAAACTCACAAAACACCAACTGTCAGGAAAGGAGCATAGACACAGGAAGCCAGAGCCAGAAGCCAGAGAGAGAGCAGAGGGCAGTTGCTGCTTTTTTTAAAGAGAGAGAAACCACGCCCCAATGGGCTGGTATCTCAGCGGCTATTGGCTGAAGGAGCGGAAGGAGCTCCCACAACAAGGTGGAGCTTGGACTTCTAGACCCAAGAGCAGTTCTTCAACCCAGCTTGAGCAAAAAGGTGATGGTATTTTAATGAGGTACAAACAAAACTTGTGATCCCCAAGGAGACTGTCAGAAATATCAGTATATCCAAATGCCTCGGACAAAGAGTCTCACCATCAGTACATATCCTACGTATAAGTACCATGTGTATCATGATTACCTGGCCATTGGAATGCACTGGTTGTGTTAATTTCACATTTACCCTTTGAAGTTCACTTTCACCATACTGAGAGACCTATGTAAATATTACATTATCTATGCAAACAATATCCACATTTAACCAAATGATCAAAAATATTTTAATGGCCAAGATATTTCTGTAGTCATGTAGCTGAAAATTTTTAGAGCACAGATAATTCTCATCCTGGGTAGTTTCCATATGTGAATAACAAGATGTGTTTAGAGTTTTCTGAAGTATAACCTGAGGAAGCTAATGAAAGAATAGTATTTATCCATGATTAGATTCTTGCTTGAAGTAACAAACTACCAAACTTCCTAGTGTAAAGAGTTCTAGTGACTATTTCCTTGACATATTGAGTGTGAGTGGAGGTGGATGAGCTCAGTTCTCATTGCTAAAGGAGACACAGACACTCCCAGCACTCTCACGCATGCCTGTCTCACACTCCCAAGGCGCTCATCTCATGCTTTTGTCCCTAATAACAAGAGTAAGATTTGTCCCCTATTCTAACGACTTAGAAATTTTACTTCTCACCAGCGCTGCACTATAACAGTCTCTTTTTACAGGGACAATAGTTCCTTATCGGCATTTCCATCTACTTCCAGTACAGCTTGATTTATGTATTTGAACTTGGCAATTCCAACGAGAGAGAAGAAGAACATTGACTTGTCTGAATGATCATAATTCATTTGTTTTAAACATAGTGTTCAATTAATATTTTTTCTGCCCATTCTACAAATAAACCTAATAAGGAAGTATTACCAGTGAACTCAGAATCTCAACACATGGGGCACTTCACCCAAAAGCATGTGAGGTCTGTAAATCCATGGAGCACTTTTATGTGAAGTTCTTTAGCAAGGAGGGATGGGCAGAAGAATGAGAATTATACTTTTACCTTAGCTCTGTTCTTTACTGTATTGACAAATGCTGACCCTTGTAAACAGACAACCAGACATGTAGCTTTTGGACCCTTTCGTATTCTGCAAACATTAGGATGTAGCTCTGTAGCTCCTGGTCTGACCCATTCAGACCTCACGTGCTGAGCCCGTGATCATTCTTATTGACTTACACAGCGATCATTAAAGGTGCAATCTGGGCTCCTTTCCTTTGTAGGTCCCTGGAAACTAAGACCTTGTGTGGCTGGTTTACATGGAAAGAAAATGAAGTTTTCTTTTTTTTCTGATTGTAATTTTCATCAGTATAAACTCTACAAAATGAGCCACACAAAATTAGATTTTGAAACATTCTTTTGAGTTTATTTAAAATAAGAACTTTTAAACTTTAAATTTTAATATAATTTTTACAAATTTGTCCTTTTCCTGTATTTATTTTGGCTTCCACTATCTTACCTTCCTACTTCTCTGAATGTTTATAAGCTTTTGAAATCAGAAACAATGTCATAGACTTTCCCTCTTGTCCTCCCAGGAAGTTGATTAAAATAGTGCTCCTGGTCCCACAGTGTCTTCCCGTAACTCAGAGGGAGGACAGATTGTACATAGGACATGCAGGAATAACTGCAGCATCTGCTGCCTGCCAGGAACACGACAGTCAGAGTACAGTCTTTGCTGTAGGCAACTGATTTCAGGAGCCCGAAACACACACTCAAACATTAAACGTGCACGTAGACACGCTCGGTTCCCGCACAAGGTGCCGAGTGCTTCCTAACGGAAGCTGCAGGACATGGCGTTCTGCCTCTGCAGTGCACAACCGTGGGAATGGGGTGTTTGAGACGGTGGCAAATGGCCAGCACTGAGAGCAGAACAGGGTCGAAATGGGCGCAGCGCCGATGGTAGAAGAGGCAGGAGGAGGCTTAAGGAAGATGCGCAGCAGATTGCTGTTGAGTCAAGGGTCTCCATGTTCGCTTTTCCTTTTCTCAAACTTGATTAAGTCCACTTCTCTACTCTGCATTGTCCGCATTTCCTTCTCTACAGTGGAGATTTGGTTCTCCAGTGGTGGGACTTGAAATAAACATTCATTCTTCAGGTCTGTATCTCCTGG